>OX638361.1:36418737-36659683 GCA_951812935.1 Hermaeophaga mercurialis | reverse complement strand
GCTTTCACCTGATTTAAATTTAAAAAAGATACCTAAATCTGTTTTAATTGCCTAATTGTAGGTGATTTCAGTAAGGATTGTCTTACTATTCTAATACAGTTCTTCCAGTCAGTCATTCAACGTGCGTCGTAAATAAAAGCATAAGAAATAAGTCGAAAAAGTGACAATGATCGAGAAAAGATAGTGGAAAACTACTATTTTTGACACTTAAAATGAAATCAATAGCAATCCACAAAAAATAAGTGTTCTTTTTAACGCCCTCTGTTATTAACAAGCTTTAATTCAAACATTCGAATTAGATTTTTGTTGAAACTTTAGAATTAAGTACTGTAATAACATAATAACTTTTATTTTCACAAGTGTCCGTAAAGAGATATTGCCTTGTTAAAAACCTTTATTTGAATAAAAAATAGTTAATTTTACATATGATATTGATATTATATAGTCTCACCTTGTTCAAACCATTTTGAATGATTAGATCAGTGTGTTTCACACAATTTGCTCAGGATTTCGCACTTCACTTGTATAAAACTTCATTCTACACAGTTAACACATTTTCGTCAATATATCCATCTCTACCAAAATATTTGTTGTAATATGTTTTACAGCTAACCCCAAATTAGCTGAATCGCATTAAAATCGAGATCATAAGGTAACCTTAATATCATGTGACTAGGTTCTCTTACCAATTTTTTTAATCTTCTTGGCCAATTCATTAAATTTACCTCTTGAAGTGATGATAATACTTCCAAAGTTCCCTCATTCCTTTTTTCCAGTTCAAAATACTCGCATAAATTTAAAATTAACTGATTAACTGATGTGATTTGTATTTATTTCATTTCACCCTTATTTTCCTAATAAGCAACATTGTTAAACACTTATTTGTGTTGTCTAAATATTCTTGTTATAAGTAATACTATAGTAAATTACAAAAAAGATATGTACGTATTGTGAAACTAAAAGGTAACGAGGCAAAAAAATTGGTTTCAAAATATATACGAATGCAAAACGGGGGAAAATACTACTGAATACTAACTGACAATAGAGCAAACATAAAAATAAATAGCAATAATAATTTCGCACTGTCAAGAATATTGAGTGAGTAAAAAAGTATGCGTCAACAAGGCTAGTACATCTTGTAATCTCTTTTTGTTGTACTGCAGGTATAAATGATCATAATTCATTAAAGGACAAATTTGAAATATTTGGTATGAATTTTTTAAAGTTGATAGAAAGAGATGCTACATAAATGGGTGGCCTTTTATATCATTTATGAATGACGCACTTTTAATGATGTACTGGAAGAAGTGTACTCCTTGGGAACTTTTGTATGAATGGTGATTTACAGTTGCCCATTGCAAGATTAGTATTTTAATTAAGTATATTGTTCTGTTAAATCATTTACAATTTCACTTCGTCTCACTGATTATTAGTTATCCCGTATTTATTATAGGGGTTTTGATCATATCTACTATTCTGACATATGCAGCTTTTTGGAGAGTTTTTAATTTTTGATTGTATTCAGTATGCTTTTTTCCAAATCCTCCATTGTCGTATATTAAATGAAGCTAGTTTAATAAGCATATGTGTATCATTGTTCCAGCAATGAAGGGACAGCTATAAATCTTGGTAGCTTTTTTATTGTTGATGAAGATCTGTTCAACTCAGAGTTAATAACATATTATATTTTATACGTTTTAATTATTTAGGAACTCCTCAAAAATGAACACGGCAATGTCATCTTCAGTCCCATCTCTGCTGAAACCGTCTTGGCTCTTTTGACTGTTGGTGCGAATGGTCCCACTAAAGAAGAACTAATCAAAGGCCTTTCACTTCCTTCCACCATTGAGAAAACTAATGCGGCTTTCAAGGAATTGTTGGGTACCTTAAAATCCAACACTGAAAACTTAAAATTGCAATCCGCTAATAAAATATATGCTAGAGACGGTGTCAAATTAGAAGAAGCTTACAGAAAAGTCGCTGTTGAGATTTACCAATCTGGTAAGTAGTTTTTCTAAAGAAATGATAAAATTAACAATTATTTAAATATTGGCATCTTCGGGTTAACTGTAACCGAAATTAAGACAGTTGTTTATTTTTGGTTCATTTGTTGTTTTTGCAGGTTTTTAGAAGAATATACATTTTTAATAAAATTATAGTTTATATCTTGTTTATTTTAAAGTAATCTTATTTTATGTTTATTCTCTAGAAATGTTTGTTATTTTAAGGTGTTGAAAATATCGATTTCTCCAAAAACGTAGAGGCAGTTGCTAAAATTAACAAATGGGTAGAAGAACAAACTAATAACAAAATCAAAGATCTCTTAAAAGCTGATGCTGTTGATGGAACCACCGCTTTAGTACTAGTCAATGCCATATATATGAGTTCGCAATGGGAAAGTCAATTTGATGATTATCTAACTAAACCTCAAAAATTCTGGAAGACTGCCAACGACCACGTCGAAGTACCAACCATGACTCAAACTGAATACTACAAGTACTACGACAACACTGTACTTGGAGCCAAATTTTTAGAAATTCCATACGTAGGTGAGTTGACATCTTTGTTTAAATTTAGATTGGTCTCTCCTTAATATTTATTGAAAATAAAAGTTCACTTTTTTATATTAAAATGGAGATAAAAGATTTCAAATTGCAGTCGAATCGGAATTTTCCTAAATGAAAAACTATTATTTTCAGGTGAAGATTTGAGTATGGTTATTGTCTTGCCACATGAAAAAGAAGGCTTGAAAACTTTAGAACAGAACCCAGAAAAACTCTTCGAACCTCAAGATATGAAATTTGAACGCGTTGAACTTAAAATGCCCAGATTCACCATTGATAGTGACATTGGATTTGTAGATATCCTCAAAGCGGTAAGTAGTCTTTGTAAATCCATGTTAAGGGCAGTTCTTACTAATCTAGAAAAAAGATTATGTATATCTTTGATAACAAAACTCGAATTTTTATGCAGGTTTCACTATAAGATTGTAAAAATTGGGATGTTTTTTTCAAAAATTATTTTTCCAAGAAAAGTGGCAAAGAGAATATTTTTTATAACAAATCCAAATAAAATATTTTCCGTATTTTACATAAAAAATAGAAATTGAAATTTTTAGAATAAATAAAATGGAGGTATTTTAAGAAAATGAATAATAGTGCAGTGATACGTAGCGAGCTCACCAAATTTGCGGATGCATTTTACGAACTAGTTCACAGGCGTGCAATAGTAGCGGCGAGTCAGAGAAAAAAAATGTCTTGTGTTATGCCCAAGTACAGGGAGATGTATCAAAAGCCACTTGTTAGAATTATATAATAATCCTAAAATATTTAGAAGTACTTAATGAGGACAACTCAGTGTACAAGTAAAAGTTTTTATTTGCCAGGTAGTGATTTTTTTTAAAACAACAGGTGTAAGTTTAGTACAAAGGATATAATATTAGAAATCGATTTTAAAAATGTAATAAAATCTAAGGACATAAATGAAAACAAATCCAAATAAATAGTTTTCAAGGAATATGGATAAGCGAATTAACCTAAATTGGACTAAATCGACAATATATACAAATGTATTTACCCTTTTCTTAAATAAATCTCTTGACTGACGAATACCAGTTGAGCGAAATAGATACATACATGACCTACGTTCTTTATTAGTAAATAATCAACCGTTAAACCCGATCCCAAAAAATCGAAACTTACATCGTCTTATATCGTCTTATATCTGCGCTTTTTACAGAAACCGCCAACAGGTGATGCAACTCGCGAACATTTTGCACGCAAAGAATGCTCTTAAATATGTATTAAGGGTAGTATGCGGTTAATTTAAAAAATATATGTGAATGACTATTGCTTACTTCATTGCTTTTTTCTTTTGTAGCTGGGAATTAAAAAGATCTTCGATGTTGAAGAAGCTGACTTGAGTGGTTTAGCTGTCAATGCTAAAAATTTGGTAGTTTCCGATGTTGTCCAAAAGGCATTCATCAATGTTACTGAAACTGGAACTGAAGCAGCCGCTGCCACTGCTGGTGAGTCTATTTGTTATTAAGAAATGCGAAAATTTTGGATTTTTTTGAAAACCTAAAAATACCTGTAGGTAAAAACGAATAAATTAATGTATTAAAATCACAAGTGGTTCTGGTTAAGTTGGTACTGTACTTACCTTATACATATACATTAACTTGATCAATTATGGTTTGACGGCATAAAACGAAGTTATTGAGCCACGTATTGAAACATTCTCCAAAAATATGAATCCGGAATGAAACTTTCAGCATGATAATACTAAATTGTCTTACTGTTCTCAATATTTTGGTTAAGTTGGTACTGTACCTCCCTTATAACTAGCGAGTATACAGCGTATTCGAAATTTAAATGGACAGAGCTTTAGGGGAAGTTTAACATAATTTTATGTATCTTTCGTAGATTTCATCTTCTACAGAAATTAATATCGGGACCAACTTTGAACAATTTTTCGTTCAAAATATCATCTGATATATTGAATTTTGAAAACCTGTGTAGAAAACAATCGTTGAACTTCACTAAACCTGAGTTTTGCCAACATTAATGTTTAGAGGTATAAAATACTCTGGGAAATAGACCTTCCGAAGTTCGTGATATATTTTGTTTTTATATAAAAATCCCTTCCCTTTGGCTCGTTCATATTTAAAGGTTAGGTAGATTTTAGTAAAATAAACTGTTCTTATTTATTTGTGTTTTTCGTACAATTTAAATACAGATGAAATGAAAAATTAACGGTAAAAATTATGAACACATTAAATACCTATTTTAATTTCCCCGATTTAATTATTTACTCAAGCTGCAAAAACTGGTTAAACGTGCATTCCTGACCAACATATGAATTACATATAATAAATGAAACCTTTAGAATTAATTGTAAACGATCACTGTCTGCACTTATTTAATTACATTTATTAAATGATGAAGTCAAAATAAGAAAGGGTGGCGTCAAATATCATCTTATAATTATTAATAACAAATACTTCTTTTTAGAGTCTCTTATTAAGAAATATCTTTCCAACCCTCTCTCTTCTATTAAATCTGCAAGAGTTTTACTTATATTTATTTAATTAATATAGCTTTCATTTCTACTATCTTAAAAACCAAATATTGAGAGATTAACAGCTCTAACATTTCAACATTAGGTTTAATATATTAAATAATTAATTAATTAAATAATATATTAAAATCTACCTCTGAAGAAGTTACAGCACCAGTCTCGTTATTTTCTGATACATCCTCGTACAATGGAATAAATTAACGTTTACTGACGAGTCCAGACTAGTTTAAATTTTGTTGATGAATTTTTACAGACTGTAGACAAAAAAGTGAGCAATTTTTAGACAGCACACTTCTAGAAAGGCAGGTTTGGGGTAGATAATGAATGAATGAGTTAAGCCCCATCGCACATATTTGAAAAGCATTTGATGGAGTGTCAGTCCTTAAGAAACACAACATGTCAAGGATATTTTCGTGATAAATGGAAATAGCTAGGCCAAAAAAATAATTCAATATCTTAAGAAATATAGTGTCCTTTAGATAAAGTCGTAATGGAAAAGGATCAAGAAAAAAACAAATTCTAATTATAATATGCAGATGTTTAGATTTTAATTTAAAATCTTTTTCGAGGCTAAAAATAAATACATATGGTAAAACAACATAACATGAATGAACTAGTCACAATAAATAATTAGGATAATATTCCATTTTCATTGCAGACATATAAAACAATGTTTTTTGTTAAAAAAGAAAACACCTAACATTTATATACAGTGAATGTGTACATAAAGTATGGAATAAATTAATTTTAAGCTAAACAAACAATTTTGAGGAAAAATCCTGAGACAGGTCGGTTTTTGATTTTAATTTAATGTATTTTTAAATAACAATTAAATATACAAGGTAAACCATTTGTGAGTAACGATGTCATCGACAATTTTTTTTAAAGAACACACCCTTTAGCTTAAAATCAATTTATTCCATACTTTATGTACACACTGTATAATTAAGCAGGAAATAGAAAATTTTATATCAACAATTGAAAATATTAAATACTTACACAATTAAAAACTTTTGTTTTTTTTATTATAAAATTCACTTGTCTAATTAATTATGAAAATGTACTTAGATTTCTCATATAAATATAATATAATAAGTTTACTATAATATATATTTATATATTATATAGGGTCTGAAGTACTCGTCCGTTTTAGATATATACCCTCCAAGTCTATTGTATTAAAGTAATAAATTTTGTTATTTATTCTATTTCTAATTCTCGTCTTATCTGATTATTTTTTACTCTGTTTCTTTTTATGGCAACTTTTATCCTTAGCAGATATTTCATTTAAATTGATGTATCTTACTCTTCCTTTATTATCACAGTACGTATTTAAATTTATTAATTTTTTCTACCTGCTCTCGTTCTAGTCGTCGTGATTATTCCATTTCTGTTAAGCATTTTTTTACATATACCTATTCGAGGGGGTCGTTTCTTTCAGTTTCTGCAATTAACGCTACATTACCTTAAAACGCCATTGAGATCTGTTCATTTTTGCCAGATTCAGTTTCTTTAAAGGGCCCAATTCTTCTTGCTGCTTACATTTATGATAATTGATATACATATTTATTCTGTTTTACATACCTTAAAGTTTTAATATGTATTAATTTTAATTCTACAGTTGTGTAGTTTTTGAGTCTTTTTATTTTGGGCAGATTCCTAAAATCAAGAGTTTTTAATAAACAACTGCAAATTAAGAAACAATTTTACTATATTTGAATATATTTATGCAAAACAATTCTTTGATATTAACCATTCTAGCTTTTTTATTTAATTGCAGAATTTTCCGAGTTAACTTATGTAAATGACAAATATGTGTTTGTATAAGAAAAAGCATGTAATAATTAATAATATTTCAAGTTTTATATAATTCTTATATAATTTGTACCTTTTGTAGCGATTATGGTCGAATATTCAGCAATCATCGACCATAAGTCTCCGAAAATGTTCAACGTAGATCGACCATTCTCTTACTACATAAAAAAAGACAACGTGATTCTGTTTGCCGGACGTGTTAATTTCAATTAAACTGTTAAAGATTACATAAAATAGTTCTTTGTCTACAATATTCAATAAACGTTTTTTCAAAAATAAGATGTTGTTTTTAACCAGTTTTAACAAGTAATCCACTAGGCGTCAATTATAACATTAAACCAAAAGTAGTCCGCAGCGATATTATTTTATTTGCAGTCGTATAATCTTAAATTAAGTTGCAAAAGTATTGTAATGAGTAATGGAAAACTCAATAAATTTTTTTGTTAATATAAAGTTGTTTTTAATAACAGTGCACATTTCTGTCATATATCTAATTAATTAAACAAAAACATGTTTATTTAGTGGTTTATTTCTCTTTATATCTAATATAATATAGTGTCCAAATTTCGGACGGAAAATTGTCAAAAATGACTCTCTTTCTGTATTAAAATGATGACTAATGTTCTTTTATTAATTATCCTTGCTCTGATTATAAAAAAGCAATATTATACAATTTCCTACGTACTTTAATTTCAATTATGTTGTTAAAAGAAATTGCACCTAATTTTTATTTTTTATTTATTTATTTTCAGTTATATCTTTTGACAGAGCATTGGTTGAAATGCCACCTCCTCCACCGCCAAAAATTTTTTATGCTGAACATCCATTCACATATTTTATTAAACAAGGAGAAGTGATATTGTTTGCAGGTCGCGTGCAATTTTAATTTTTAAAAATTCTAAATTTTTTTGAATAAATTAAGTACCTCGACGTCAAATGTAGTTTTGTCTGAAATTTGTGAAATAAAAAAATGCACATAATTTTTTTCTTTTTCGGAATACCCTCCATCCATTTCTTTTCAATTTAAATGAGAAAATCGCAAGATCGGGACTGCATGAAATATGGTTTGTCTATTTCTCAGCCATGATGGCAAGAGCTCCAATGACCAAGTGGTGTCTTATTTTTTTTATACGCTAATTTGGAATTATCTATATATTACAGTCCTACAGCCCTTGTAAGCCATGACTTATTGAAATATTGAATTTAATATTAATGTTCATTATCCATTCTAAAGGGTTTTCCATTAAGAGCGCAATTTTTTATTTGTTAATAAAACACAGTATGTCAATTGTAATGATTCAAATTTTTATTTAAAATAAATGTTTAAGGTATGGCAATTATAGCTTGAAAAGAATATCTGACAAATCACCAGCTCTAGCTGCTCTACAATAGGTTATTCTTTTGTCAAAATTGTTGATAACATTTTCACACAATTGAGGTTCAATCTCACCAATAACTCGAATTATTTCAGCTTTTAATTAATCAATTGTTCGAATATTGTTCCGATAGACAAGACTTTTAACGTAGCTCCAAAAAAAATAGTCCAATAGTGTTAAATCGCAACATCTTGCTCGCCAATTAACATCACCATTTTCTGAGATTACAGGCTGAGGAAAAGTTTGATGCAATAAATTGATCGTTTCACCAGCTGTATGACATGTTACACCATCTTGTTGGAACCATTTGTCTCTGATATTAACATTTTTAAGCTCTGGCAATAAAAAATTGTTTATCATATTTCGATATCGTGCTCCATTTACAGTTACAGCAGCACCATCTTTATTTTGAAAAAAGTATGGTCCAATTACACCACCAAGCCACAACGCACACCAAACAGTGACTCTTTGTGGGTGCATTTGAAGTTCATGAATCTGTCTTGGATTTTCCTCACCCCAAATACGGCAATTTTGCTTGTTTACATAACCACTCAAATGAAAATGTGCTTCGTCACAAAAGATGATTTTTTTTGAAAATTCATCATCTTTTTCTTCGATGAAATTAACAAATTGACGACGTTTTAAATGGTCTGTTGGCGTCAATTCTTGTGTTAGCTGAACTTTATAAGCCTTTAACAATAAATCCTTGTGTAAAATTCTCCATAATGTGATTTGCGGAATGTTTAATTGTTGTGAACGTCGTGTAGTCGACATTCTTGGATCATCTTCAACATTCTCAGGAACTGCATCAATATTCTCTTGTGAACGACTTGGACGATGACGAATTGGTGTTTTTACATCCAAAACTGAACCACTTTGTTCAATCTTTTCCACTATTCTCAATATTGTTGATTCATTTGGACGATTAAGTCGAGTATAAAAATCACGTGATTTACGAAAAACAATTTTATTTGAACGTCCATTTTCATAATAAAGCTGAATTATTTGGACACGTTGTTCTACGCTGTATCTTTCCATTTTATAAATTGCCAACTATAGTAGATTTTAAATGTCAATATCACTTGGAAATTCGAATGACAGATAGAAAGAAATACAACTTTACAAAAAATTGCGTCCCTAATGGAAAACCCTATATTTACTAGTGTTCTCCACCTAAGCCCATCCTTCGCAGCTTTTTTCCAATCTCTTATACATTCTTTTCCAAATTTGCTATTACTTCATCTATCCACTTCTTCTTCGGTCTGTGCTTTTATGATGCGTATAATATCCCGGTATCCATAAGTTTCTTTTAATTCTCTGTTTGTCTGCCTCCTCCATGATCCCTCTTCCATTTTCTTGTCTCGGAATATTGTCCTTAGCACCTTTTTTTCCCATATTCCGATTATTTTTTAATTTTTTTGGGTTATGATCCATGTTTCGCGTCCATAGAGTGCTGCCGGTCTTATAATGGTAAGGAATAATCTTATTTTTATTACTTTTTATATATTCTTTGGTTTACGGATATTACTCAGCGCCACCACTGCTCTATTTCCCTTAGTTAACCTTTTTTCTATTTCATAGGTTTCGTTATTTTTATTTGTAATCGTTACACCTAGGTAATCAAACTTGTCTACTTTTTCGAACGCATTTGTTCTATTCTTTGTTCAGAAGAGTGTTTCCTTAGTTAAATCAGTTGGATCTTGTTTCATTTCCATGTACTTAGTTTTCTTGCTTCATGCCTCTTTTGGAAGGTAAAATTCTTTGGTAATTTTCCTTTTACTAATATCTTCATATTTTTCTTTTCCAGGGTTACTCTGATTGATTTTATCAATTTTTGTGTCACACCTTAGTTATCTAGTACTTCGTAAAATGTATTTCTTGATACGGTATCGTATGCCTATTGTGTTGTATCATTTTTAATATAAAAATCTGATCTACTACTCCTCTTCTTGTCTGAAGCCCCCTTGGTATTCTCCGTTTTCTCTGTTATAGGTTGTTATCAATCTCTGTCTAATAATTGTAGCTAGTACATTGTAAGTCACATCTAACATTGTTATTCCCCTGTAGTTCTTACAAAGAGTTTTGTCACCTTTTTAAATATTGGATATGTTTCGGTGTTCCCGTAACTTTTCTTTTGTCCATATTTTCCTAATTAATTCAGCAATTCTTTGTTGCAGAACAACTCCCTCGTATTTTAATGTTTGTGCCGTTATTCCATTTTTACCTCCGCTCTTATTGTTTCTTAAGTTTCTGATTTCTGCCATTACTTCTTGGTCGGTTGGTTGGAATTAGATACATTAAATCAGAACTATTTCCATACAGAAATAATTATTACACAAGAAAAATAATATCGTAAAATATTGGAATTTATGATTGTCCCCAGAGGCTAATAAGTGCGGTAAGGACCATTTGTATTTAACCACTGTTTCAATTTTATTTAGGCTGTAGACATTGTATTTCGTTTTCAAGAGTAGTACTGGAATTAGTGTATCCTAATTTAGATTACTTGTTCGGTATTCCGTTTACTGTCGTTTTATCAATTCCTGTTTGTTTTAGTTTTAATAAATATTTATACAGTTTTTGATCATTCATTGCCCTAATCACGTATTTTTCACTACAAACGTCATGGTGACATGGTGGAGGCATCTAGTTTCGATCCCCAAAAATAATTCTCCATAATTATTCTATTTTCGTACCCTCTCAAGTCATTTTTATTTATTTACATTTTTTTATAAAATCTCTTCAGAAAAAAAATCGCTCCTATATTATTTTTAAGTACACAACTTACAATTTGTTTTTTAACGTAATCTTATTTTTTTATTTTATATTCATTTATTTTTTATTCAAATATGTGAATTTTATTTCTCCCCCAATAAGCCAACAAATTACATTAACCCTTCAATTTCAAGTTTAAAATATGAAAAGATAAATTGTACTTATCTGAATTTCCATCGTATTACTGCGTCAGTCTTTAAAATTGCTACATTAGTATGAAACCATGGTCAGATAAATAATTTAAAAGGCTTTGTAATACGTTGGAAATTCAGATAAGTACACTTTATTTTTTCATATTTATTATGGATAATTTCAATAAAATAAGGCTAGAACCAGACAATTCAATTATAATCTTATTAAAAATTTAATAACAAAGGTTCTAAAAAAAATGAAAAATAGATATTTACGATTAAAAAATATTGTTATGACAATATGTACAGGGATCTAGTCAAGCATCGCCCTGTACATAGAGCTTATTTTGTATGTAATATTTTCTAAATTATAATATTTACTATTTATTTAGCATTAAATGAGCAAAATTTATGGGACAAGGCCGTGGACGAATAATAAATAAATATTTTTAGTAGAGTGATCAAAATTATTGAGCCTTGGGGTTTTCTTGGTTCAAAAATACAAAAGATTTATTCAGTGGTTTTTCGGGGACTCGAGTGAATAATAAGTTTGTGCCACCCCTTCGTCTAGAGCTGAATTCAAGGAGTTGTAAGTATAACTGAATTTTATCTGTGTAATTTTAATTCGTATTTGTCTAAAATTTAGATTTATTTGTATATTTATTCTTCAAAAAATACGTAACAATATGTTCTATTTATATGTGATTATTTTTTTACTTAAAGCATAGGACGTAATTAATTTCTACGGATAACTCATTTTATTTATTTAATTTTACTTTGCTAGAACAGCTGTTAAACCAACCAGCATACTGGAATTATAATTATTTGAAATTGACCAGGGAAATTTGAAACGTACTCCAATGTAAATTAAAATAATACCAGATTTGCATAGTTTACTGAAGTTGCTTGATTCAGATTTCAAATAAACTCCTGTTCAAAATTAACGCACCACTTATACATATTTTCTGACTTATTTGTATTATTTAAAAAGATATGGCCCAAATATTAGCGATTACTGTTAGGAATCTTAGTTGTCTTATGTCGAGTTGTTGTTTTTATTAGTTTTGGACTGTTTTTATAACTGTATGTCATTTAATATAGTTAAAAAAGTTAAGTACTTCGTTCACGTTATTTTTTCAATAGTAATAGCAATAGTAACAGCATTTATTTCCCAACAGTAACCCATTTACAGAGCAATTTTTTTACATTTTATTTTGAAAAATGGTATTTAATCAAAATTGAAATAAATCAATATTTCAAAAAAATAAAAATATTAAAAAAATAATTATATAAAACGTATAAATTAATAAAATACTTCAAAGATAAATAAATAAAAGTAAAATAATATCAAGTATAACATAATAAATAATAATAATAAAATTTAATTCATACAAAAATATACATATAAATAAATATTATATAAATGCAGAGTTTTAGGGCACAATAGAAGGTTGATTCTGTGTGTGCACTAGAGTTTTGACCAAAAAAGAGAAAAAAAAAAACAGAAAACATATATGGTACCCAATTCACAGTAGCAACATACTACACTATACCACAAAAAGGTATCTCATTGCATACGTTAATCCAACTTGTGATAATCCAATGTTCAATTTTACTTTTTAACTTTTTAAATGAGACACCATTCCGTGGCTTAAGATCACCAGGAAGGATGTTCAATACTTTTGGGAGTGTATATGATATATGCCTTTGAGTAGCTGTGAATAGAGTGTTCGGGATACTTAAGTTTCCTTTTGTTATTGATCTTGTTTCCATCCCAAGCTGATTTACAGGAATCATAAATATATCATTTCTAAAATTAAAACTTACAATACTTTTAATATAAATTTGTCTCAAATTTAATAGTCTAGATTCCCCAAACAACAGGGCCGTGGGATAATACCTATTTTTAAATAGCAATACCTTTATTACATATTTCTGGGTGACATATAGTGGGAACAATACACTATCACAAGCTGCTCCCCAGGCTGTGATGCCATATGACAGCACAGACTCGACCAGGGCTTTATAGAAACGTCTCAAGATGTTTGCATTGACCAGTTGTCTCAATTCATAGAATTTATATAGTGAATTACGTACCTTATTATTAATATACTCAATGTGACTTCGCCATGTCATGCATTGATCAAAGATTACACCTAAGTATTTAATACTCTCCTTTCTTTTTATTTCCTGAGTGCAGTTGCAAGTGTCATTTAAATTACAGTTATATTTGTGAAGCTTCATGGTTTCCTTACTTGGCAATCCTCGTGCATTCATGGCGAAACCAACAAAAAATGTTTTGTTATTATTCAACGTTAAGAGATTAGAATCCAGCCAATGCTTTACTTTCATCATAGCGCTTTCACCTCTGTCAAAGGTTTCCTGCCATGTCCGATCATTGACCAACAATACTGTGTCATCAGCGAAACATACTATCTGTCCCTCTGTGTTTAATTCTGCTAGTGAATTTACATATATAGAAAAGAGAATCGGACCGAGGACAGTTTGATAAGTTTATTATTTAAAGTTGCTGTTTGAGTGTCGGTTATTCTTTTGTGTGGATTAGTTCGCTAGGTCAAATATTAAACAATTTCGTTACAAAAAGATGAATCGAGCACGTCATTTAAGCAATGATGAATGCGTAAGAGCTTAAACTTTCCTAGAAGAGGGAAGAAGTATGCGTTATGTGGCCAATTTACCAGGTGTTAATCATTCAACAATTAGTCGAATGGTTAGAAGATTTAGGGAAACCGGAACACATCGTAGAAAACGTGGGCAGGGCAGGAAAAGGGCTACAAGTCAAATTGATCAGCGCTTTCTCCGACGACAGGTATTACGAAACAGAAACTGTACTACTAGAGAGCTAAGTAATCAACTCGAAACTGTTAGAAATGTCAGGATTTCTGCCTTAACCGTCAGGAGAAGATTAAAAGAATTCGGATTGGTTAGTAGAAGGGCAGCTACTGCACCGCTACTTACTGCAGATCACAGTTCACAGATCATGCAGGTTAAAATTTCCTGTAGATCATGCAGAGTGGACTGTCGATGACTGGAAGAGAGTTTTGTTCACAAATGAAACTCGAATGAGTCTAAAATCTCCAGATGGTCGTGATAGAGTATGGCGCAGACCTGGAGAAAGATTTTATGATTGTACTATCTCTCCAAAGGAGCCATTTGGTGGTGGTTCAAAAATGTTCTGGAGGGGAATATGTTTTGAGGCACGCACAGAGTTGGTTCCTATTCGTCCGCGTTCTATGGATGTAGAATTCTATCTGGAAAACATTATTCAAGATCACGTGATGCCATTTACGCAATTTATAGGAGATATCTTCATTTTCATGAAAGATAATGCAAGGCCTCACATTGCAAGGAGTGTTTTGGATTACTTAAATGAAATCAACATCCAGATCTTGGAATGGCCACCGCGCAGCCCAGACTTAAATCCAATAGAGCACCTTTGGGATGTTCTAAAAAGATTTGTTCGGCGTCATGTACTTGCCCCAATGAGTTAGAGTGTGTTGTTCTCTTGGAATGGGAAAACATTCCTCAAGCAACCATCCAAAATTAATACCCCGACGAATGCAAGCGGTTATAAGAGCTCGAGGAGGTACTACGCGTTATTGAAGTTCAATTTTTTTTTGTAAATTGGAATTTTCCTTTTGTTTGTAAAGTTAAATAGATTTTTATAATTTTTAAGTTTTTGTACCTGATCGCCAAATTTTGTATTATTCTTCGAACTTTAATTAAAAATAAAGGTTTTCTGCTGCAATATTATTTAATTATCTTTATTTATATTATACTAACGCTAAATTAAATAAAGAGAGCAAAAACAAAGGCATAATTACAAAATTTATAGTGGTGCGTTAATTTTGAACAGGAGTTTATTCTAATGAACATTATTTCATTTATTTTACAAGAAAATTTTATCTCACATACAGGGTGTTACTATATTCGACCGACAACGCTTTACCCCAGAGAGCTCTCGTTAATTGATGAATTTTGATATGGGAACATAAACCCTTAAAGGGCTTAGTTTCCGAGGTACAGGGTGTTAAAAGTTTGAAATCAAAATTAAAAATTTGTCATAAATCAGAAACGCCTCCAAATATTTTTTTCAAATTTGGTGACCAATATACTCTTTAAGAAAGTAATATTTTGACATAAACTGACTTTTGAAAAATTTAACCAGTGGCGCGCTATCAGGGTTTGTGGCAACTTTTATCCCCCCTATCTTTTACGCCACTGGAACAAATATTTTTTTTTTTATTTTTTTAAATTCTCTGTTCATTTTTAGGTAAAAAAGTAATAACCTTTTATGGAGCTAAAATGAACGGTGTTGTAGATATTTGATTCTGAACAAAAGTCTGCAATAACGCAAAAGCTATCAAAATTAAATTCAAACAAATGTATTAGAGACAACAATAACAAAATTGACAAAATTACAATAGTTGTTCAAACTGTCGGCCGTTTACTTGTAAGCACGTTCTACGCCGTTTTCTCATTGAAAAACGTGTTTTTGAGAATAACTCCGGATTGGACTGAATGAGTTCTGTCGCAGCTTGAATTCTCGCTATTAGATCTTCTTCAGTTTCAACGATGGTTTCGTACACTAAGGACTTCATGTAGCCCCAGATAAAAAAATCGATAGGGTTTAAGTCTGGTGACCTTGGAGGCCAACATTGGGGTCCACCCCGACCAATCCATTTTTCTCTAAATCGTCTGTTTAGGAAATTTCTAGCACTTGCAGCAAAATGAACAGATGCCCCATCGTGCTGAAACCACATGTGTTGTCTAATATCCATCTTTAAGTACTCGAACTCTAGGCCATGCATCGGTTTAAACCAAATTTCTTATTTTATGTTGAATCATGCCTAATTCTGAGTTTATTAAATTAATCGAATTCTTTAATGATTGTTTGCACGGAGTTAGATCGCCTCCCTAGTGGCGATAAACCTTCATTTTACCCATATTGATAACCAAACAAAGATAATTCGTCCTCATCCAGTTACACATCCATTGTCCTGTCCTCATGCATAGGTAAGGTCCTAGAACCTATAATTAAACAACTCCTTCATTAATTACAATTTGGTTTCAGAAGAAACAAGTTTTGTATTAATTGTTTAACATTACATGTGACACATGCAAAAATTTAATATGTTGTGTATGCAGTGAACTCAGTTCAACTGAATACATGCCTTTACAAAAGTGGATTTAATTTAAAAAATGTAGCAATTTCGATGTAGTAGAAATTTTACAGAGTACCATTAATGATAAAAATAAAATAGTGAAAGATCAAGAACTAATAATTGAATTTCTTAAAGAAAAAATTCATAACTTGAAAAAATTACAACAAAACAATCAATCCTATACTAAGACCCTAAATCCTATACTAAGACCCTAAAAAGTAATCAAATAAATTCATCAGTTAATTTTCCTTCAACAGCTACACCTGCATTAATACTAAAGACACCTAAAAATCTTGATAAATCTAAGCAAGAAATAATAAATAAGGTCTTATCTACTACTCTTAAAATAGGAATATAAGATTTTAAACAAACAAAAGAAGGTGATAAAATTATAAAGTGTCAAAGTAAGGAAGAAATTGAAACCCTGAAAAATGCACTAGAGGAAAATCTAGAGGAGGATTACTTTGCAAACATCCCAAAAAAACAAAATCCTAGAATAAAAATAGTAGGGTACACTGTGAAACATAGTAAAAGTGAAATTGAGAATCAAATAAAAAACAAAATAACTGCATAGAAGAAAGTGATGTAATAAAATAGTCTATATAAAGAAAATATTAAACAAAAACAGATCTACCATAACAGTGCTAATTATAAAAAACAATTTTGTGGAAATTGCTCAGATAAACACGAAACGAACAAATGTAACGTTGATAATAAAAAATGTTCAAATTCTGTTTTTGCAAACCAGACATATTCTATTGGCTATGATGTGAGCAATACAGCAAATGACCCTAACTGTCCGTTAACGATTAATACATAAAAATTCTTAGAAGTAGGATTGATTATGGTACCGTCTAATGGTTCAGTTACAACTTGATGATATTATGGAGTACATTGAAGAAGAACATGATATAAATATAGGACAACTGGTAAACGAAATCGACTTACACACTAGTTAAATAATAAGATACTAAATTTATTGCATCTTAACATTAGAAGTGAAAATATGAACTTTGATAACTTAATTCTCCTAATTTAAACATAATAACATTTATTTTGTTGACATATTTGATTTAAGTGAAGTATTTATTATTAATTGTAATATTCCCAGCTATAAAACATACTTTAATGATGCGGACTATAATAAGAATCATGGTGTTTAATCCTAGTTAGAAATTATATCAGATCAGAATTCCATAGTTTGAAACTTGTGATATCCATGGTAACGCTAGGGCGATTAGAATGTGAGATTGAGACATTTCAATAGGCTTTACTGCAATATAAAGTATAAACCACCACCAATTCCAAAGACGGATTTTACAGTACATATTCATGGTTCATTAAGGTCGGTAGGGAACTTTAATAATTTGGAACTATTAGTGGGTGATATACGAACGTTGATATTCGTTGATAGATTAGATTGATAAAGAAAACTTTAATTATATGTCTACATTATCTGAACTTGGTTTATTATATATATATACGTATAAACACTATTACTTGATGTGATTCAAAGGTTTGTTTGGATCATATTTTTGTTAAACAAGTCCAAAAATTAAATTCACTTGATTTTCACTCCTTCATTTTAGATCATCAAATAAGACAGCCCACCGAGCAACCCACAGATCAATCATTGCATAGATCTTACAAACTTATATACTAGAGACGAACATAGACAACAACTACTACTAATAAATACAATACAAAAACGTAAAATATGGATGATAACTACGAGGGTTGCTATTTATGTATTGAGAATAGAAAGAACAAACAAATGAATTTTATCAAAAATATAATTATTGCTTTCCAAAATATTTGCCTTTAAGCTTTATACACTTTTGCATGAGATTGAACCAACCTTCAAAGCACTTTGCTCAGTTAAAATATCATAACTCTAAAACATAGTTTTTGAAGGCCTCAACCGCTCTTCGGGCGATAAAAATCGTTGTCCACGCAGTTTATATTTAATTTGTGGGAACAAGAAGATGTCATTAGGTGTCAAGTCGGGGCTGAAAGGCGGATGACCCATCAATTCGTTCTTTTGTGTGTCCAAATACTCTCTTGTTTCATCTGTCAACAAATGTGGAATCTCAATACATAAATAGCAACCCTCGTAATGGACTAATAACATCTATAAAATATAGAGACAAATAAAAATAAAAATTATTAAAAAATCGTAGCATAGAATTAAAAGCATATTGTAATTACCTTTAAAAAGTAATTATTAAACAAAAAAATGAATTCTGTCGAAATGAAATCAGCAAAAATAAAAATAACATAAAGAAATTGTATCATCTTATAAAGAATATAATAAAGAAAACCAAACTAAAAATGTACAAATTATAATTCATAGAGATGATAACACAGCTTTTGCAGATAATAAGGATATGGCAGCTTCGCTTTTTTCATCTCCAAGATATAGTAACGATCTAATTCCTCAAATATATGAGTCAAAAACTAACAGTTCATTTGGAAATAATGTAATACTCACAAATATAATTAAATGTACTCACTTTTAAATACTTACACCCCTAACTCATATCCTTAACTTGAGTTTTGAAACTGGGATAGTTCCTACTCATTTCAAATCAACGTTTATAGTTCCTATACACAAAAATGGATCGAAAACAGACATAAAAAACGATCGTCCCTTTGATTAACGATTTTGTCAAGATATTTGAAAAATGTCTAAAACAGAAATTGGTACAATTTTTAAATCAATTTGCATAAAAATCAGTCGGTTACTTGGAAACCCAATGATGTATTATATGAGTTTACAGCGAAAATAATGGATAATATTAATACTAATAAGAAATGTGCATTATTGTTTATTGACCTGGCAAAGGCATTTGATACGGTTCCCCACTATAGGCTTCTAAATACCCTTAAGCATTATGGGGTTAGGGAAACTGCGTGAACGATTTTTGATAGCTATTTAAATAACAGATATCAAATGGTTACATAAAATGGCACATTCAGTGATATGCAAGAAATAAGGATTGGAGTACCTCAGGGAAGGGTCTTGGGAAATTTTGTTTGTCGTATAATTAAGTTCACTATTGGGAGTAGATATTGAGGCAACAATAAATTGTTTTCTTAATATTTGATGGAGTAGACTGGAATGATGTTATAAATAAAATGACTAGAGATTTAACTAAAATAAAAAATTGGCTGAATACAAACAAACTCTCTTTGAATTAAAAAAAACTAGTTATATTGCCTTCTCTTTAACAGTAACAACAAGACCACACTATTCTTTTATCACTCTTAAAAATGAAAAAAATAATGAGGTACCAAAAATAAAACACTTTGGATCAATTCATGAAGTGGCATGAACATATAAATCTAATAAAATTTGTAAGTTAATTTTCGGATTTTTTCTTTAAAATACGTTTTAAATAAAAAAAATTAGTTATCATATACAAATCATTTATATCATATTTTGGTATGGGGAGGTTTATATGATAATGCCTTGTAAAAATTAAACATAATACAAAACAAAATACTAAAAATAATCGACAGTCAACAATATGATGCAGTTACATACATACACGAAAGTCAATATCATACAAGAAATAAGGTAAATGTAAAACTTAGTATTTCGTTGAGTCACAGAGATATCACCTTAAATTTTTAAATTATTTAGCAACACAAACCTATAATATGCTACCTCACTCAATAAGAAACATTCTAAGAAAAATTGTTTTCAAAAAAATGTAATACATAATATTTTTAACAAATATGAATTCAATGAATTATTTAAGTAATTTCATGCTTTTATTTACGTTATTAGTGAATTATTATAAAGTGGGTTGTTCTTGTCATATGTGAGTGTACATTAATGAAAGGATATTGGGAGAAATAAGTCCTTTAGTCTCACACTCTAAGCTTTTATTTTTTCATAGAAAAAAGAGAACTACCGATTTCTTGGCAAAATGGGCACCATCTTCAGGTTCAAAATAACAAATAGTTTGGCGTAAAATAGATAGTTTGTATATAAGATTTGTAGGTAAGGGTTATCTTAATGTAAAAGAGATTTTTGTTTTTTATGTTGAAAAAATTCATGCTATTCTCTCAGTCAATTTCATCTTTTCTGCATGTATTTTTGTGATTAAACCAAATAATTTGGTCTAAGATTAATTAAACAATTTTTACATCATCGGTAACTTTTTTGTTAATTTCTTTCCTACTTAACTACTTAAAATAAAAGCTTAGACTGCGAGACTAAAGGACTTATTTCTCCCAATTTCCTTTCATGAATTATTATAATACAGAATTATAATATTTTAAAATTGTATAATAAAATTAAATGAATTATTGATAATGAGACACACAGATGCATTTGCACCTAGGTGTCTTCCAGACAAGTTATTATTTTTATATGACATGTTCGGTTGTAACATGTTTATGTAATTATTTTTGTACTTTATAAATGAATTAATGATTATTTTAGGTTCCTCTATATGACCCTGCTCATACGAATCACTCTGTATATAGGATTTTCCTTTAAATGACTATAAAAACAACTTTAGCAGATAATGAAGGTAAACAAGAACTTAATTACACATTCATTAGTATTTCTTTTTGGATACAAAATATACCATGACCAAAATGGTCATATGATATTACTCCTGAATGTTTAAATGAATATACATTCTTATATAAAATATTTCAAATGTTACCATAAAAATGGTTATAAATAAAAGATATATTTATTCTCAAAAGATTTTTTTATAACAAATTTAAACAAAAAATAAGCAGCAAAAAAATTTTTTCCTTATAAACTGTATAACTTAGATAACAGTAAAGAAGCAATGGAGTAAATTGTTAAAATTGTATTTTCAAAATATCCAAGTTTTAAAAAATTTAAAATATTTTCGAGATCCCTATAAAATTTTTGAAAAGTGAATATTTATATATCTGTATCAAGATAAAAATTTCTTGGTTCTTACTTTGTTTTGTTTTTATATCCAGTAATATTATTAGTAATA
This sequence comes from Hermaeophaga mercurialis, assembly GCA_951812935.1. Taxonomy (NCBI): domain Eukaryota; kingdom Metazoa; phylum Arthropoda; class Insecta; order Coleoptera; family Chrysomelidae; genus Hermaeophaga; species Hermaeophaga mercurialis. The sequence goes on along the minus strand of OX638361.1, from coordinate 36,638,330 downwards.
GTTGTATTAGAAATATTGTATTCAATTCTTGTGCAAAGTAATTTTATTCATTAATTGGATTATCACATTTGTATGAATTCGAATTCGTGAAAAAAATCTCACTTTACACACTCGTTCCTCACAAAACTAATTTGAAAATTGGGTGTAGCTGCGCACTTGGTAAAACTGGAAGGGGTATAATTAAAAATATTATATTTAAGAGTCGATTTGTTCACAATTCTCAAAACGTTGTGTTGTTCAAAAGTGGAAAAGCGAAGGTAATTTAATATGATTCTAATTGTTATTTTATTTTTTCAACTAATATTGTATCGAGATATCTTTTTTTCGTTTTGCTTTCAAAGAGTTAGGTTACGAATTTATCACTTCTTTACATTATTTATTTATTGAATAACATTGACTAAGTATAACGCTTGCTGAGAATTAAAATTATGATTGATAATGTATGTAAATATGGAAAGATAAATAATACTTATCTTGAATTTGCACAGTCTTCCAAAGCGCTTTAATATGTTTTCACATCTACCTAAGTTTCAAGTTTCAATATCTCACAATTTCCAAAACAGAAAAAAGTCTGACAGATCTTTTTTAAAAAACGTATATAAATTTCATGTCATAAACCTGAGAACCAATCAGCATAAAAATAAATTGGGTTAGTATTATTTAGTTCAAAAGGTGATCTAAGATAATTGAACTTCCCAGGTTTGGTTGTCCATTAACGTACGCTACTGAGAGCACTTACGAGCTTATAGATTAAAACAACCAGATAAGTCACATTAAGCAAAACACCTCATTGACACCAAACACAAACCTACACTTAATAACACAATGGAAACAACAGTGAAAATACTTCATATAAGTGATTTTTGATTTTTTAGAGGAATACGAAATAAAGAAACACCTAAAATATCCTCAATATACAGTATTGAATGAACAAATAAACCTTGGAAGTTCAGTTATCTTAGATGACCTTTTGAAGTAAATAATACTGAGCAAATATATTTTTAGAAAAAGAAAAATATTGCTTAATACTGATTGGTTGCCGGGTTTATGACATGATATTTATTTACGTTTTTAAAAAAGATCTGTCAAATTTCTATTGTCTTGGAAAATGGTATATTGTCAGATACCGAAACCTAAATAGACCTTAATACATACTTATACGCTTTGGAAGACTGTGGAAATTCAAGATGAGTATTATTTATCTTTCCATATTTAATATGAATAATTTCCATAAAGTAAGAGTTGAAACAATTAATTTAATTTAAAACGTATGTAACACTTTGGATTATATTTTTAGTTTGGTGTTCTCTGAGTTCGGTCTGGCGGCTGGACATCACTTTTTACGCTAAATTCTTACTTTTAAGGATAAAAGAACCTATTAAGGATTTTTTTATTTGTTGTCTATTCAAATAATTAATCTTGCTTTAATTTTTCGGTTATTAATATTACAGTCTTATTCAAATTCTTTATTTGTTCCGGTTTCAGGGCTTCTTCCATAACACGCCATTAAAATGTAATCATAATAAATTATTAAATATTCTAGAAAAAAGTGACTCAACTAAAAATATTCACTGTACTTTAACGAGTACATGGTTGTTCTGATTTTTTTTCAGTTGTATTAACATAGCAAATATTTAAAATCTAAAATATGTGATTTTTATTGTTAGTATTGTCCTCCTTAGACCTCAATTTGGACCATCATTCAAATCATCTTAATCAAGACATAATAAACATGTAGTATTAACAGAAGTGGTGTTATTTTTAATATATATATACAGAGTGGCCCAAAAATCTGGAAACGGCCAATTATCTCGTAAATTGCTAGTCCGAAATCTACAAAATTTGGGATACGATGATTCCAGATTTGACATTTGCAATGTTGCTAGATTTGCCGTTTCTCTAATATTATTAGTCACTTTAGTTTTTTGAGTACATCATCCTGTATATTCAATCATTTTTAGAATCTTCTCTTCAATATGAGTTCAACCATATGTAACACTTATGATTTTAGTAGTATTAAATGGCGTCCACGTTCACCTGACTTCGATCCTAAAGATTATTTTTGTATCAAAAATTCAGTTTACAAAACTAAACCAGCAAGTCTTGCAGAGCTAAGGCAACGAAGTATAGATGAATCTCGATTAATTTCTAGACAATCATAGAGAAATGTGGTAGACGCATTCTACCATCGAGTCGGGTACTGTGAACTCGAAAATGATTAAGTAATCATTATTTTAAAAATATTGTATTCTTTCAATTGTAACATTTTAATGTAGTTGAAAATAGTTTGTATTCAAAAGTTTATTGAGACAATTAGGCGTTGCCAAACTTTTGTTTTATTTATTTAAGATCTTCTTGGCTATTATATAGTCTGGATAGTTCTGGACTATCATATTACTCGTAATGAAGAGATTATTCCAAAAATGACTGAATATACAGGGTAATTAGATAATTAGATGTAATTAGAAAACTAAAGTGGCTAATAATATCAGAGAATCGGCTAATCTAGCAACATTACAAATGTCAAATCTGGAATCTCCGTATCCCAAAATAGGATTATCCCAAATTTTGCAGAATTCGGATTAACAATTTAGAAGATAATTGGCCGTTTCCAGAATTTTGGTCTACTCTGTATGTATATATATATAATATAATTATACGGCACATAAAAACTAAAACTATGGCTATAACTAAACAATTTAAATATATATATATATAGCTCCTTGGTAAAAAAATAGTTTTAGTTTTTATGTGCCGTATAATTTCCATAATAATGATGCCAAATTATGTAGTTATTATGGATAAGTTGCTTAAACATTCTCTCGTGACTATAAAAATATTTATTAGAAACATTTATTATATGAGGGATAAATGGAATCTTAATATATTGTATGGCGAGATAGCCACAGTATGGTCTAAAAGAGATTGCAATACATTCAATACATTTTTATTAGAAAGTCTACATGTAATTATTGAAAAAATAAGAGTAAATTTCAGATCACAAAAAACAACAAACATATTCCATAATTTTTTTAATTTTATCGCTTTAAGACAGAAAGTAGTTGCGCTAAATGCACACAATTGTCGCCATTTTTATAGACGGCGCTATTAAATTTTGACATTTCATGTCAATTGCGTAAAGATTACTTATTATTAATTAAAATACATATAAAATGTTTGATGATATGATGGTTAATTATATACTTACTTACATTGTGAAAATATAAAAGAAGTTAAGTTAATTCACTTCACTAAATACCATTCATTTGCCTATATAGATATGTGTAATTATTGAGCAGAGCAAAAAAAAGGTACATACACACTCTTAGAGATTCAACACAAGACTATATATATTATATCTATGACAACACAGCATGGTCAATATGCCAATAGATGGCACCACGCTATTTCCTTTCTGTTGATATATTTTCAACACCCCCACTTATCAACAAAAAAGAAATTTACAAACTTTTTATTCCTAATAAATCTAATAATTTATTATGCTTTTCTCCACCTAAACTTTTGGTGAGAACATCAGCAAGCATAATATCTGTGGGTAAATATACAACATTTACAATTGTCTGAGACATCAAAACAATCTGGAATTTGCATGTACACATTTTCCTTTAAATGCCCATTCAAAAAAAATTTTTACGTCTAAATGATTGATGTCCAATCCTAATTTTACAGCAAGAGAAAAAAGCAATATTAAACTAGAATGTCTTATGACAGGTGAAAAAGTTTCATCATAATCTACCCCTGGTTGCTGCGAGAAACCCTTCGCCACTAAACGCGCACGATATCTCACTAACCCTTCACAATTGCTTCTCTCCACTTATCTCGATCTGGTCTTGACAGTGCTTCTTCTACTGTGAGTGGATCATCACTGTCCAAGCCCCCTAGACACATATATGTTATAAAGTCTTTGTACTCTTTTGGTTTTGGATTTCTTTGTGACCTTCTATTTTCTGACATCGGTATAGGATCTGTCGTACCAATATAGTCTTCATCACTGGTATCTTCATGTCCCTCGTCATGTCCTAAAGAAGCGTCTTCAGATTCATTCTCATTTACTGGACGTCGTTCATTAACTGTATTATCCCCCACTGAATCTGCTATCTCTTTATTTCCATTTATTACTATTTCTCAGAAATCCTTATCGTCCTGGATATCTTCCATGATGATCACATCCCTGCATATTATTATTTTATTAGTTTCTGGGTTATATAGCCTGTAACCCTTAGTAGTTTCGCTGTATCCAACCAGCAACATTTTCTGTGATTTCTTATCCCACTTTAATCTGTTCGTTTTAGGAATGTGTGCCATTACTTTACTGCCAAATATTCTTACATTACTTATATTCGGTTTCTTGTTATGCCATACTTCAAATGGGGTTTTATTCCTGAGTCCTGAAACAGTGGATCTATTATGCAGATATACTGCAGTGTTAACTGCCTCTGCCCAGAATTTTTTCTCAAGCTTTGCATCTAAAACCAAGCATCTGGCCCTCTCCACAATAGTTCTATTCAACCGTTCAGCAGAACCATTTTGTTCTGGGGTGTAGGGGTTAAACTTTTGATGCAATATACCTGCTTGCTTTAGAAAATTTTCAAAAACTTTACTGCAGAACTCTCCGCCATTATCACTTCTTAGAATTTTAATTCTTTTATCAAGTTGGTTTTCTACCAAACTTTTGAACTCTTTAAAATATTCGAGTATTTGTTCTTTTGTTTTCAAAAAATAAACGAATACCATTTTACTGTAATCATCTTTAAACGTGAGGAAATATCTAGCACCTCCTAATGAATTAGTCTCCATAGGACCACAAAGATCTGTATGTATAATTTCTAGTAAGCTACTTGCCCTGGATCCTTTATCTGGAAATGGTAGTCTCGCCTGCTTACCTTCATTGCATATCTCACAGTTATGCTTATTTACATTAATCTTTTTATTGCATATCATACCTTGAACTGCACCTGATGCCATTTTCTTCAGTTCGTTTTCATTTATATGTCCTAATCTACGGTGCCAAGTTTTGTCAGACACTCCGTTTTCTGCTGATAGTAAACATTTTTCTTCAATTTCAGTATGCAACTTATACATACCACCAACTAAGCTAGCCGCTGCAATTAACTGATTATTTTTATTAAAAATCTTGCAACCATCAGCTCCAAAAATCACTTTGTTGCCATTCTTAATGATTTGGCTGACTGACAATAGATTTGTGGCTGCTTGTGGAACATATAAAACTTCTGTTACATGCACTTGAAACTTCCTAGATTCTACTACTGTAGTAATATCCACGGTTCCGCTACATTCTACAAATACTCTCGATTTGTTAGCAAGAATAATTTCACTTGGCCCTTGGGAACTTACTTCAGTTAGCCAATCTTTATTTGTGGTTATATGAGCACTGGCACCTGAATCCATGTACCAATCGTTTTTATCAAAACACATACCACCAAAAAATACAGCACTGAAAAGGTTTGCAGTGTCTTGGGTAGTCTTGTTTGATTTTAAACTAGGACAATTACTTTTATAATGTCCGATTTGTTTACAATTATAACAGCGAATTTCTTTCCTATTGACATTGACAGATGTCATGTTTGAAGTTTGACTTTTGTTACCAACTGTCGAAATCTTGTCACTAAATTTTCTGCAGTTCCATCTTGCTTTGCCGATAAGAGCACTACCTGCATTATCATAATCGTCCGCCATTTCCAATAACTTTGTTTTTATTGCATCAGCCGAGATTTGGATACCACTATGTTCAATAGCCATTATCATAGGTGAATACTTCTCTGGAAGACCTGCAAGCAGCAAAGATCCTACCCATTCTTCATCTATGTTAAATCCAGTCCCTTTCAGCTTTTGCGCGGTTTCAATAACATGATTGACATATGATTCCATGTTGTCCATGTTTTCTAACCTAGCTGAAATTAATGATCGTAGTAAAGTTATTTTTCTAGAAAAACCTGCGTCATCATAAAGTTTTTTTAACTTATCCCACAGCTCCTTAGCTGTTTTCGTCTCTCTTATGTGTATATACAACGAAGTATCGATAGTCAGGATCAACTTCGACCTTGCTTGAGTAACTGGTGGCGTCAGTTTCGGTTCCCTTGATACACTGTAGCAAGTTATCAAGAATCAGGAAATTCTCCGCTGCAAACGCCCACTCATCATAATTTTCGCGGCCTTTAAGCTTGGGCACACTCGCGATATAATTATTACTAGCCATTATGCACTCAAAAAAAAATTACTTGTAATACGGTAATACTGGGACCATAACCTATTGAGCAGAGCAAAAAAAAGGTACATACACACTCTTAGAGATTCAACACAAGACTATATATATTATATCTATGACAACACAGCATGGTCAATATGCCAATAGATGGCACCACGCTATTTCCTTTCTGTTGATATATTTTCAACAGTAATTTCGTCATGAAAAAGACAAATTCATATCATATGACCGTGCCCCATTTTGTGAAATATACTCTTCGGCTAATAAAATGAAAGTGAGTACGTTTTAAGTTAAGTTACATTAAAAGTGTTGTGAAGGTTACTTGGACCTGGTTATCTTTGATGCGCCATTGCCTTAGCTAGTGTTAAATATAATAAATATGTTGTTACAGCATCACTGACGCGGTGTTTTAGTCTTTATGAGCTACGAGAATAGTCGTATCATCAGTAAATGTGGCTACTAGGCAGTTGCACAAAAGCTATAGTATTAGTCCAAGAACACTACCTCCGGATTCAATTTGTGTAGCGATGTCTGCTCTCCCTGGTATCTGACGAGAAAATACCTGTCTTTAATGTAGGTTTTGAATGTAAGGAAATAGTTGGTAGGTAACAGTTTACGTAATTTGAAAAGAAGGCCATTCTGTCAGACTTTATCGAATGCTTGCATTAATTTCAAAAAATAACAGCCTAGTATTTTTTTTCCAAGGGTTTTTTATTTGTTCTATTGTAGCGTAATCATGTCGAAAGCCAAATTAGTGAGAGGGTATAAGTTGATTTCATTCGATCAGATTTTTAAATAGTTTTGACATAATAAGAAGTAAATTTATTGGTCTATATGAGGTTTTCCTGGTTTTGGGATTAAAATAATCTCTGCTACCTTCCATTGTAAAAGGAAATATGAGACCTTTAGATATGGATTTTTAATATATGTTAGTAGTGTTATAGCTGTACAAAGTAGCTTTTTTAGTATTTTGCCTATATAAGGTCATATCTGGCTGATTTTTTAGGTTCAATCTTGTATATATGAAGTGACCATTTTTTTTAAAGATGTTCCAACAGATATTACATGCATGGCTGGAATACTGTTTTCAGATTCGCTTTCTTGTATAGTTTTTCGTAAAGTATTCAACTGCTACATTAATTTCCAATTCAGATTGCAATGGTAGGTTTAAATCTAATTTACTTTTTGTAATATCACGAAACTTGTTCCAGTCGGTATACGAGGGTTGCTATTTATGTATTGAGAATACAAAGAACAAACAAATGAATTTTATCAAAATATATTTATTGCTTTTCAAAATATTCGCCCTTAAGCTTTATACACTTTTGCATGCGATTGAACCACCCTTCAAAGTACTTTGACCAGTCAAAAGATGATGGCTCTAAAACATGGTTTTTGAAGGCCTTAACCGTTCTTCGGGCGATGAAAATCATTGTCCACGCAGTTTATCTTTAATTTGTGGGAACAATAAAAAGTCATTAGGCGCCAAGTCGGGGCTGTAAGGCTGTTGACCAATCAATTCGATCTTTTGTTTGTCCAAATACTCGCTTGTTTGACATGATATGTGTGAGCTCGCATTGTCTTCATGCAAAATGATTCGTCGTTTTGGATTCGTTTCTCTCAATTTACCGAAAACTTCTGGCAAGCAAATCGTCGTATACCACGCTGAATTAACGGTCTTTTGATTTTCGAGAGCCACAGTTGCCACGTGCCCTTTTTTCGTGAAGAAACACGCCACCATTTGCTTCCTAACACTTCGAGAACGAGTAACTTTTGTTGGCTTTTCTTCACATTGAAACACCCAAACTGCCGATTGTCCTTTTCTTTCTAGCTAATATGCATAAATCAACGACTCGTCACTTGTGACGATGCTGTATACGGCTTTGGATGCACCACAATTGTATTTTTTAATAATTTTACGGCACCCATCGACACAAGCCTTTTTTTGCAAAATCTTATGTATGCTCGTCATACTAATGCTTAAACATGCCTCGATTTCACAGTATGTCACATGACGATCTTCTTCAATTAGTTTTCTTATAGAATCGATGTTTTCCGGCACAACGATCGATTTTGGAAGACCTTCTTTAACTTCGTCCGTGAGCGAACTACGGCCACGTTTGAATTCAGTGTCCCAGCGACATACACCGGCTTTGGATGGTGCTTCATCGCCAAATGTTGAATTAAGTTTATTGATGCACTGTTCTTGAGTTACACCACGTCGAAAGTCATACTAAATCATAGCTCGAAAATGTTCGCGAGTTAATTCCATTTTTTGGCAGAGTTGAGATTTTAAATTTACTGTAAACTACACAAATAGTACTCGCACGTTAAAACGTCCAGAGTATTGTCAAACTTTAAGATTTCACCTGGTAACACTGGTGTAGCCAGCTCTCAATATATAAATAGTAACCTTCGTATATATATATATAATTCAGATTATATTGTAATTATTAGCGGCGAGTGACCGGTTGATAGATCGAAACAAGATTCTGGCTTTAATAAATGTCGGTTATTTTAGTTCAGTCGGTCGGCCAATATGTTGGCTCCCCTGTTGATATGAGTTTGAGGTTATTAGTTAGTACGGTTTTTCCTTTTGGTGTTGTTAGCTTCGATTCCTAATGAACATTTTGAACATTATGAATCGCCGACCTAATGTTTTAAAAAATTCCTCGTATTGTTTTTTTTTTGATGATATGTCTAGGAGCCATGCCAATCCTCAATAGACTGGAGAAAGTCTTTTTTATTTCCATTCCGTTCCTGGTGTTTTATTTAATTTTTTATTATAATCGCTGCTCCTCCATGTGCTCTTCTTCTCTTCCATCGTGATGGTGTAGGTGTATTAAAAGTTATATATTTTGGGATCCGAAAATAGCTTCCTTTTGTACAATGTGTTGAGATAATTATTAAATCAAATTTGTGTTTAGTATTTTACTTCCTCAAAGTGTCCAATTTTTAGAAACATATTTAGATGGATAACTTTGTAGTTACTGTTATCAGCATCCATTTGTTCTAAAAGTCTCTTTCTCATGTTTTTAAGTTCCTCAGATCAGGATTCTGATGTGTCGGTATTCTCTGATTGGTTGGTTGTTCTAATTATTGAGTATTTGTGTGTAGGTGCTGTTTTGTTATACGATGAGTGTACGGTTGATGGTTGTATTATTTGTATTGTTTTCATTAAACCATTGTAGTTTTGAGTGGTTCCGTTTGCAAGAATTATATGTCGTATATTTTTTTAATATATACCGCAGTTGGCAGGGGATTTTTAGTATTAAATTAATTTACATTCAGATTTTAATTTGAGAATATTAAACTGTACTTTTTTCTTCTAAAACTTTCTGATGATTGTGTAGTTTATACTAGTTTAGGGTTGTATCTTAAAAATTTAATACCTTGATATCATAATTATTTTCGGCCAATTGTTTTTAGCAATGTGGTAAGTGGACTAATATTTTTTACGCCCTGAACGAAAATAGCCGGCGGTTCTGTGTTGTGAATATTATCTTTTACATTTTTATCATTACTATTTTCTTTGTCTTGATCATCTTTGTTTGGCAAATTTGCAAAATTTGTTTGTTGTTTTAATTGGTTAATTTAGCCAATAGTTGTTTATTTTTGTTGTTTTGATATTCTCTTGTAAGGTATAGACCTTGACTTTTTCTTTGTTTTGGTAACCACGGTCCGGTCTTCTTCTTGATTGAGAAGGAATGGGGATTGGTTAAAATAATGGTGTTATAAGGATGGTGTGTTTTGAGGATTATCTTGTATTTGTAAAGACATGCTGTCTGAAATTGACATAGGTACGCTACTGGTTGGGAAGTATAAAAACCTGATTTGTTTACTGATGAAACTGGATTATTGTTGACATTTTTTTGTGCATTTAGTTGTGTCGGATGAAATATAACCGGCGATATGAACATTGTTAACTTGCTTCGATTATCTTATTATTTGCACTTGTTTTATTTTTATTTTTGAAAACATATCATCATTAAACGCTGTTAATAGTAAAAAGAACCGGATGATCTTTAGTTATCGCTAAAAAATTTGACCCAATAATTGCTCGCTGATAGCACCGAGGCTAGAATGAAATCTTGACAATGGGAAAGTTCGATTTAAAAAAAAAATATTTTTATTGAAAAATTTCGACAAAAATATAAAAATATATATGGTATGAGAGCTAATTGATTGCCAATTTCCTTCTAATTAGATGTTAAGCCAATTCTGTACCATCAACATTCTTTATATAATATTACTTATAGAAGGTGATGTAATTTTCCATAATAAAGAAAAATTCTTTGGATGGACTAAACTATAAAAATTCATAACGTGTATTGAATTTAAGAAATAATTTCTGATTTTCTTAGAGGTTAAAAAAATTGTCCATCTTTGCTAAAAAATTTAATATTTTTCTATTATTATAAACGGATGGTCACTTCTATTATTGTTGCATAAAAGTACTAAATTTTAATTTGTACTTAATTAATTTCGTATCAAAAAAATCATAATTCACAGGGATGTTAAAAATTGTCCTAAAAAATATTTATATGTTTTTTGATAATTAATAAGTAATTTTAAAACCTTTTTCAACGTCTTTTTGTTTTGAATATATAATGGAAGAAAAAACATGGGAAATTTATTTAAAATTATATTAAAATTTATTTATTATTTTATTATATTATAAATACATTGTGTACATAAAGTATGGAATAAATTCCTTTTAAGCTAATCATACAATTTTGAGGAAAAATCCTGGACAGGTCCGCTTTTGATTTTAATTTAATTTATTTATCCATAACAATGAAATATACAGGGTAAACCATTTGTGAATAACGATGTCATCGAGAATTTTTTTAAATGGCACACTCTGTATATATATTTTTTTAGATTTAAGATTACACTTCACAAGTGTCACTGTCATTAGTGAGTATTAAAGATTAACCAACTGAGTTATCAGAACTTTTTACATCTGACAAATTTTTACAATAATGATAACAAAAGGTATGCCGGTATTAATTTTAAAATTATCGTTTCTTCAAAACTATTAATTACCGAACATAAGTATGATATATTTTTGGAATCGTCTTGGAATTTGCAATCTAAAAAAGTAAAATATACAGGGTGTACCATTTCAAAAAAATTGTTGATAACATCGTTACTCATAAATGGTTTACCCTATATTTTTAATTGTTAATTGTTATGTAAAAATACATTTAATTAAAATCATAAACCGACCTGTCTCAGGATTTTTCCTCAAAATTGTTTGTTTAGCTTAAAATCAATTTATTCCATACTTTATGTACACACTGTATCTATCGAAAAATAAAACGGGGTCATCAATTCTCGAATTACTCGAATTGATTTTATTTGTTACAACAATATTTTTCGACGTATTGTTGAAAAATTAAACCATTTAAACTTTGTTAATTTCATTTTCAATATAAACGACTTCGAAGAACCTTTTAATTGGATGCACTATCGGTGCGGTGAGTACTGAATACTAAAACTAAAAAAGTTATGATAATCATAATTCAGGGTGGCCAAACGAAAACGAAACAGAGCCATTAGGAACTGTGTCATTATTTTACAGGGACCCTCGATTTTTGATCAAAGGGGGACACTTTTTTCCCGTATTTTCGACTTCGCTGCTTACACCTTCAAGCGAGGGTAACAATCACCCCAAAATATTTAAATGGCATTAGGGGTCGAGTAAGGTATCATTTTAAAGCCCTTTCAATTTTCTTTACTTTATATATATATATATATATATATATACGAGGGCTGCTCCCAATATTTCTGGAATCTTTGTGAAACAATGTAATTAAAAACAATAATATTCTAAATAACTTTATTGCTTTTCAAAGTATTCACCTTGAACTTTTTGCATTCTCTCGAACCAAGTTGCAAAACACTCTGCAGGGTGCACTTCAGAAACAAGTGCTTTGAACTTCTCTGGTGAAGAAAAGCGCTTGCCGCGCTTTTTAGTTTTTATTGTAGGAAATAAAAAATAATCACAAGGTGATAGGTCAGGTGAATATGGGCAATGTGTCATTAATTCAACACTTTGATTGCCCAAGAAATCGATGGTTTGACATGCTGAACGGGAGCTAGCGTTGTCATGGTGAAGAATAATGCGCCGTTTTGGATTATTTGCTCTCAACATATCGACGACTTCAGGCAAACAAATTGTAGTATACCAATCGGCGTTTACTGTTTTTCTATCTTCCAATGTGACGGTTGCCACGTGTCCGGTCAAACTAAAGAAACAAGCAATCATTTTTTTCCCAGCACTGCGCGATCGGACCACTTTTGTTGGCTTTTGCTCACTTTCAAATACCCAAACGGTCGATTGTTGTTTTGTTTCAGGATTGAACATTTAAAGCCATGTTTCGTCTCCAGCAACTGCGTTATAGACCAAATTTTAATGCCCTCGGTCAACTTTATCAAGCATAACTTGGCACCATTTTAAACGAGCTTCTTTTTGACCTTTTGTTAAATTATGTGAGATCCACCGACTACAAAATTTCCGAATTTTAGATGTTTGTGCAAAATCGTATGTATTACTTTCATGCCAATATCCAAAGATGCCTTAATCTTACGATATGGAACGTGACGATCCGGTTCTATGATTTCGCGCACAGCATCAATATTTTTTGACTCAACAGAAGTAGATGGACGGCCTTCACGTTCTTCGTCCTTAACACTACTGCGACCACGTTGAAATTCAGCAAACCAATTAGAAATAGTGCTCTTTGATGGAGCTTCACTACCAAAAGCAGAATGAAGCCGATCAATACATTCTTTCCGAGTTATCCCACATTTAAAATCATAATAAATCCATTTTTGACAAAACCATTCTCTTTTAAACATTATGTAAACAAAACGAGTGAACTTCAGTTTACGACTGAATTATAGGTTAGAAATTTTCTATTTTACGAATATTGTTTTTAAAAATGGCCTGTACCTCAAGAACTATACGATTCCAGAAACTTTGTATTTTTTTTATAAAATCGATTGAGACAAAATCACACTCACTGCGATTTCCGCTGACACGCAGCGTCTTAGAGAGCTCCCTGATGCAAGAGAGCAATTTTCTTTCTATTGCAGAAAGGCAGTGGGAAACTGGTAAGAGACTCTCACCAAAAACCAAATCCGAATATCAAGGGCCCTTATTTATAACAACCGATTAAATATATGATTTTCAGTCACTGCGATTTTTTCAGAACACGAAAATGTTTAGAAAAAATAACTTGGTAACTCGACACTTAGCTCTATTCATATTAAGAACCTAACATAGTGCAAAATATAAAATTCCTGCCATTTATTGCAACTCTAGAACAATTAGAGATTCTACAGTTTTTCTCTTCTTCGTCTTTTCTTTTCCTTTTTAATTTTCCATTTTAATTATATGTCTATTGCTTGCAGCTCTTAAATTAGCTGGAATCAATTAATTTGCTAAATCAAATTTTTGATGGAAATCCATTTTGTATGGCTTATTCAAATTAGTTCTTTAACAAATTAGAGGTATAATAATTATACTTATTTTTAAATGAGCACCCACAACCCAAATAGAACTTTCGCGAGCAATGTTTAAACCGCCGTTACATCTTCATACATAATTTATTTCCTGTTGAATAAAAATAATGTTTAATCATTACTTACATATTAATTATGTGTAAAATTCTCACATAAAATTTTTTTTATTTGTATAAACTTATTTTTCAGAAAAATTTTCTACAAAAATAGTAAATAACTTTTGACACACTTTTTCGGTGTACCTAATTTAGAAAAAACGATACACTTTGAACCTTTAGTTTTGAAAAACAAAATACCTTATCCGAAATTCGTTAAAACTGAAATAATATAAGGATATAAATATGATAATTAATTGTTACGTAATTCTGAAACCTACATAAAACACGAAATTTACACAGTTCATGGCTGTGTTTCTTTTTCTTTTGTATTGACACGTTCAAGGCAAAATAATTTAAAGACGAACAGGTTTGCCATAAATTTTACTATGTATTTTTACTTAGCTGAGTGTTTTTGTATTTTTTGCAGGTACAATAACGTAACATGAAGTGCGCTTTACTTTGTCTTTTTTTCGGCTGTGCCGTTTGGGCCGGACCAACTGAAGTGACTCCTCTTAAAGAACTCGCACTTGGCAACAGACAATTTACGGCCGGTGTCTACAAGGTCAGTTGATTAAATTAAAACAACAATTTTTTTACATTGAAAGAATTTTTTATCTTTCTTAATTTAGGACGATATCAAGAAAAGCCTTTTTATATCTATGCTATTATTTTTCGCTTAATAAATAACAGAATATAATAAAACATAAAATGTTGTTGGTCGTATCGCGATTCATATAAATATGAAAAATGACACTCTTTTAATTGTAAATACAGTGCTTCTCAGATAAAAATATACATTTTAAGTAACTTTGAAAGGTGTGATTTTTACAGATAACTGAAAAATACGACAATTAATATTCGAAGGGAAAGATATTACGCCATATTTAGGTTTGATAAAAATGTCAATTTTTAACTCCTGCTCTTATCCCCTTAATTTTTTAAATTGTTCCCCCATTTCTTATCCATTTTTAATTCTTCTTATTCAACTGATTTTAAAAATGTAATAAAACATAGAGTTCAAAGTAATTACTTTACAAGCTACAGAACTTTACTTTAAAAAAATTGAATTATGCGGAAGAATTTTTATTATAATCATATTATCATAAATAAGAGTTTTCTATAATAAATTGTTCATTTTCTAAACTAATATCAATTGTTTAAAATGACCATCATTTACTTCCATACAACTTTATAATCTAATTTTAAATACGTCTTTGTCATTATTTAACATAAGTGTATTTAAATGTCCGCATTAATTGTCTATTCCTTTTCTTAAATATTCCAGCGATTCTAATTGGATTTCATAAATTTTTGTTTTTCAAATAATCCCATAAAGTCTAGGGGTGTAAAATCCTGTGACTTAGGTGGCCATTCCATTACCAATCCTCTTCTGCCGAGAGGAGAAGGTTTTATTCAACAACAGTCGTACAAACAAAGCATAGTGTGGAGATACTCCATCCTGCTGAAATACAATCAAATCTTCGGATAAGTTATTATTGTTGTAATACGTAGTTCCGGAAGGTCTGACTATGTAATCATCAGTATACCAAACAATACATTCTACTTTTAAGAATTCTGTTTGTGGTATTCACGCATTTACCGAATAACAAATATTGTGCAACAAATGTGATTTGTCAATTAAATACTGACTCAATAATTCAAAATCGCCTTCATTCTGCTCATGAACTAATTTAATTTTGTATGGATGGTACCTGCGTTTGTACATAATTCGAAAAAGAGTGAAAGAATAGAAGATAAAACACCTTTTTCTCTACTTATTGTTGTCAATGACTTACATTAAACTGGTCGAAGTAAATTAGAGCAAAAATTATAAACATATGAATTGCATGATCTCCATGAAGTGTTTCATTCAAATTTTTAGCAGCAGCTCGTACACGTGTTATTTTTGCAATATAGACCTACAAATTAAATTGTTTTTTGTAAATTGCAAATTAGTCTACATCCAATTTTGCACCAGTCAATTAAGGTGAGACGTAATAATTTGTTACTGAAATAAAAAATCTCGGAAGTCATAATCTAAACGTTTTATATATCTTTGAAAATAGTTGAACAAGAAGAATCCAAACATGAATTGAAAATGGGGGAAGTCATTTAAAAATGATAGTAGAGCTGAGAGGGTGTCTTTTCCAGCAAACCTAAATATGGCCAATATCCTGACTTCGAATTTTAATTGACGTTTTTTTTGTTTTTTGTAAAAATCAGCTTTTTAAATGTTATTTCGCATGGATACTTTTATTTGAAAAATATTGTACTATTTTTACCATAACATATTTCTTAGATATTGAAATATGGGTTCCTTGTTTGAATAGAATACTTTAACTGAATATATTATTATGGAACAGGTAGAATAAAATTAGGGACAGTATGAATTTGCTATTCTTTAAATTGCGTTTAATCGTATCTTTTTTCCTACTTTAAAAAAAATACCTACATCTGCCTTAGGCGTACGTGATCGGTTATTAAGAACCATTTTGGTCTGCTTAATTGTAGGTGGTTTCAGTAAGGATTGTCTTACTATTCTAATACTTTATGTGAACTTTTTTATGAATGGAGGTTTATAGTTGTCTATTGCAAAGGAATTCTAATTGAATATATGAGGTTTTTCTGAGAACCATAGCCTTAATCGGTTACAGGCTTCCTATATGTCGCTTTGTCTCACTGATTATTGGTTATGTCATGTTTATTATGGCGCTTTTGATCATATCTACTATTCTGACATATGCAGCTTTTTGAAGAGTTTTTAGTATTTAAATGTATTTAGTCAGTATTCTTCCTTCTACCCTTCGCTCTGTTATATTTCAAGTGACGCTAGATTAATAAGTATAAGTGTCTTTGTCATTGTTCCAGAAATGTAGGACACTTTTTGAGCCTGGTAGGTTATTTACTGTTGATGAAGATCTGTTCAACTCACAGTTAATAACTTTTTATGTATTGTACGTTATAATTATTTAGGAACTCCTCAAAAAAGAAGAAGGCAATGTCATCTTCAGTCCCATCTCTGCTGAAACCGTCTTAGCTCTTTTGACTGTTGGTGCGAATGGTCCCACTAAAGAAGAACTAATCAAAGGCCTTTCACTTCCTTCCACCATGGAGAAAACTAATGCGGCTTTCAAGGAATTGTTGGGTAACTTAAAATCCCACACTGAAAACTTAAAATTACAATCCGCTAATAAAATATATGCTAGAGAAAGCATCAAATTAGAAGAAGCCTTCAGAAAGGTCGCTGTTGAGATTTATCAATCCGGTAAGTAATTTTTTTAAAGAAATGATAAAGTTAACAAGTATCTAAATTGAGTCAATTGTTTCGACCCTTACTTTTTGGAAAGTATCCATAATAATTATGAAAAGATAAATTGTACTTCCACCTTATTATAAAGCTTTTTAAAATATTTATCTGACCAAGGTTTCATATAAGACTGTGCCACTTTCAAAGACTGGGGTCAGATTAACAGATTTTGACAAGCGTAAGCAACTTTACATTACAAAAATTTCAAACAACCATAATTAAGCAATATGTACAATAATATTCTTCTTTTCTAAAAAATTATTATATAGGTATTTAGCCTAAAAGATAATCTAAAATAATTGAACTTTCCAGGTTTATTTGTTCATTCAATACTATACATATATTGAGGATATTTTAAATATTTATTTATTTCTTATTCCTCCAAAAAATAAAGTTCTTTCTTGTCACTCAAATGAAGTACTTCCACTGTTATTTCAATTGTGTTGTTCAGTACAGGTTTATGTTTAGTGTTAACGAGGTATTTTGCGTAATGTGACTTATCTGGTTGTTTTAATCTATAAGCTCGTAAGTGTTCAAAGTATCTTATGTTAACATTTCTAATGGTCAGGCGAAGATAAATGGCGTTACAATCCGGACAATTTAGTTTACAAGTACCCGAGTTTGAAAATTTATTAATTTTAGGTTTTACATTTAATAAAAATGAACCTACATTATTTCTTACTTTAAAAGATATTGTACGAGATATAATGTTTGATATTTTATTATCTCCATGGTTATATCTGGGAGATTAAATTCTGAAATTTTATTACATCGATAAATATCCGAATTTTCGGGTAATATAGCCCTTCAAGGGTATAACGATTCAAATTAATTGGTCCCATTTTGAAATATCTCCAAAATTTGAAATTGATCTGAATGACCCGTCATCTTTAGGTTGTTTTGGAAAGATCAGGTTAACGGCACCCGTTTTCCTCGTTTTTATTTTATTTGTTTTGTTATTTTAATTTCCTTTTAAAATCATCATCATGATTGGTATTTAAAAAGCTCTATTTTTGAATATAAAAAAATAAAATTTACTGTTGAAATTGAAGAGAACAATTGAATACATTTCTTAGATATAACTATCAAAAGAGTAAACTGTAATTTCAATATTCAATAATAATAATAATAATAATAATAATAATAATAATAATAATTAATTGCCAAGAATAACAAAAATAACAGAAGTAATAACGTAAAAGCTATGGCAAATAAATGGTATAGCATTAGGTCCGAAAACCAATTCTCCTATGCTATCCAGAACACTAATAATATACCTAAAAACTATAATAATATAATATTCACAAATGACATTTTACATAACATTAACAATACGTAATACCTATGACTACAATGGAAATTTTAAAGTAACGGAGGACATAAACAGAATAAAGTACTTAAGTAAAATAATTAAAATAAGTAAAATAAGTTAAATTACGTTAAGGTTATTGATGCCTTTTAATTTTTTTCTTATAAGCATTGACATATAGCGTGTAATTAGGGATATCCAGAAGATGACTCATTGCTGATATTTGGTAAGTAAAAGACCTCTTACATAGTTCTTTATTACGCATAGGAACGTCAATCAAATTCCTATGCCTTAGATTTATATTATGGATGTCAGTTCGAAACCTAACTTTATCCAGCAGTTATTCAGTTGTACGCGTTTTTAGAGTCCCGTAATGTAATAATAAGGAATTAAGTTTGCGCCTGTTGTACATATTTAGCCATTTTGAATCCCTTAACTTGTGTGAGATTCGATCATATTTCCTAATACCATATATCAACCGCAAACAGCTATTTTGCACTTTTTGAATCCGGTCTGAATCAACATTGCCGTACACATTGTCACAATGGTTAAAGTGAGATAAAACCGGTGAATCAGTGAGCATTAGTTTAGTTTCTTTGGTTAGTGCATGCCCGAGTGGGTAAATAAGTTTTAACGAGCAATAAGCTTTACGAAGTTTTTCAGTAGTGTGTTTTACAAAGCGTAAATTAGAATCCGAAATTAAACCTAAACTTATATAACAATCATTTATCGGTAAGATTTCATTATCTAACTGGATATGTAGATCAGGTAAAATTACATTTCTCTGGATGTCATTACAAAATAAAATTACATGTGATTTTTTAGAATTAATTTTCAATAGATGTTTATTAGACAAAGATGATACAGAGCTTAAATCAGAATTGATATTGACAACCGCTTGATTTAATTGCGATATTTTAAAAGAATAGTTTATTTGTGTGTCGTCTGCATAAAGGTGGTACTTGCAATGAGATAAATAAGAATGAAAATAAGAGCTTTACAGTGTAAATATTAATGGACCCAAGATACTGCCTTTGGGCTCAGGGTACATCTGAATTAATGAGGATTCTAAACTATTAGAAACTATCAGGAAATCACCCTTAGGAGGTCTGTAAATGACACCAAACGCATAT
Source organism: Hermaeophaga mercurialis (assembly GCA_951812935.1). Taxonomy (NCBI): domain Eukaryota; kingdom Metazoa; phylum Arthropoda; class Insecta; order Coleoptera; family Chrysomelidae; genus Hermaeophaga; species Hermaeophaga mercurialis. The sequence goes on along the minus strand of OX638361.1, from coordinate 36,618,703 downwards.
TTGTTATTATCTATTTTGAACTGTATCCATAACTGCTCAAGAGATTCTGAACTTTCCAATATCAGTGCCCTATATTTTATATGATTTTTAATAAAAATGGCAACGCCACCTCCACGCTTATTGAGTCTCTCATTCCTAATAAGTGAATAATCTGGTATCATCTCATTATGTTCGTTAATATTTGCAATCAGCCCGGTTTCTGTGATACAAAAGATATCACAGTTTTTACTAATTAAAATGTTCCTAACCGCGTGAATTTTTGGCAATAGTGAGCAAACATTTAAGTGGGCAAGAGTAGAAATCATTTTTTTAGAATTACACATGCACAATGAAAGTAAAAGTGCGTAATTTCAGTTCTACTGCTTTATATAAGAATCTTATACTAATTCAACCAATAAAAAAAATCAAATAGCAAACGAAACCAAAATACTTTAAAATAACTAGTTGCAATAAAAAACAATAGATAATAAATACACTTAGTAAAAACATTAACCAGTAATTACATACGTAGTTAAAAGTTAGATCCTAAAGAGACTAGACAAATACCTACGAGGGTTATTTGGATATCTATTTTGACGAGTGTCGACTCCAAACTGCGTTTTGGGCGTTAATTGGCACATGTTTTAGTAGATTTTTTATTTCTTTTTCTTTTCAAGTTTATTATTAATTATAATCACATTTACACACTGGGTTCCTGTTCTTCAAGTTCTGCTTTGTTGGTCGCTGGTGTGATAGGTTCACTACGTTGGAGGGAATTCTACACTCTTATGTTCGTTACTTAGAATATCCGATGCGTTATATTGAATTCCCTCGATGATAATTGTGTTTCCCTTGATCAGAGCTTTTTTGTTACTGTTTCTTGATTCTATCAATACTGATGCAAGAATGTTCTTTAATTTTTGTGTTTATTGAATTTTTAATAGTTTTTAGCTCGTTTTGAACTTTAATATTTTGTTGCATATTATTATTTACAGATAAGAGTAGATTATAAATGTTTTCTATGGTAGCCTTTTTCGGATCAACATTCATTTTAAATGCCCCTCTTACGATAAATTTATGGAACCAGTTTTTGCAGTAGAATTCCCTTAACAGATAACCAGTCCTGGTAGGTACTTACAGTTTTTTGCACTTTATTGCACTAATTTAATCACATACATTAAAACGCACTTTTAGGAATACGTCAGTATAAATTTTAACCCAATTGGATACTTTTTTACCAGCTAAATTAATTGTTGAACACGGAGACGACCACAAAAGAATATTTTATTGTCGTTATTTATCGTAAACCTACTCATACAAATATGACTATCCCTATGTCACATAAGTTAGCAGCTTATAATTCAATGATACATAGAACCTTTTCAATACCAATGATTCAAGATGATTTTAAAAGGGAAATTAATATAATAAAACAAATCGCTACCTCTAATAATTATCCATTACATCTAAAAAATAGGTTGATTAACAAAAAGGAAAAAAATGTAGCCATTAACCTTATATTTTCAAAACAACCTAAAGATAACGAGTCATAAAGAACAATTAAATATTTTGGAGATATTTCAAATAAAATATCAAACATAATATCTCGAACAACATCTACAATATCTTTTAAAGTAAGAAATAATGTAGGTTCATTTTTATTAAATGTAAAACCTAAAATTATTAAATTTTTAAAATCGGATATTTACAAACTAAATTGTCCTGATTATAACGCCATCTATCTTGGCCAGACCCTTAGAAATTTTAACATAAGGTATTGTGAACACTTACGAGCTTATAGATTAAAATAACCAGATAAATCACATTATGCAAAACACCTTATTGTCACTAAACACGAACCTACACTTAACAATAAATTGAAGCAATAGTGGAGGTACTTCGTGTAAGTCACAAGAATGAAAAAAATGATTTTTTAGAAGAATATGAAATAAAGAAATACCTTAAAACGTCCTCAGTATGTAGTATTTAATGTATGAATCACTTATCTTAGATTACCTTTAAGATTAGATACCTATATAATAATTACCAAAAAAATTTTTTAGAAAAGAAGATTATTATTGTACATATTACTTAATGGTGATTGGTTGTAATCTTTCTGATGTGAAGTTGTTTACGCTTGTCAAAATCTGACAATCTTTGAATATGCCACAGTCGTTGGTGAAACCATGGTCAGATAAATAATTTTAAAGGCTTTGTAATACGGTGGAAATTTAGATAAGTACAATTTATATTTTCATATTTAATTATCTGAATATTGGTATGTTCGTATTAAGTGTGACGAAAATTAGGACCGCTGTTTATTATATACTCTTTTAGTAAAATTATAATTTGTCTTTTTTATTTTAAAGTAATTATATTTTTTGTATTATCTGCATAAAAATATTATTTGTTATTTTAAGGTATTGAAAATGTCAATTTCGTCAAAAACGTAGAAGCAGTTGCTAAAATTAACCAATGGGTAGAAGAACAAACTAATAACAAAATAAAAAATCTCTTAAAACCTAATGCTGTTGGTGGAGACACCGCATTGGTACTAGTCAATACCATATATATGAGTGCTCAATGGCAAAACCAATTCAAAGACGTTCTAACTAAACCTCAAAAATTCTGGAAAACTGCCAACGACCACGTCGAAGTACCAACCATGACTCGAACTGGTTACTACAAGTACTACGACAACACTGCATTTGGAGCCAAATTTTTAGAAATTCCATACTTGGGTGAGTTAACATCCCTGTCTAAATTTAGATTGGTATCTTCTTAGTAGTTGTTGAAGATAAGGGTACCTTTTTTATATTACAATAAAGATAAACATTTCAAATTGAAACGGAATCCGAATTTGACTAAATGGAAAATAATTATTTTCAGGTGATGATTTGAGTATGGTTATTGTCTTACCACATGAAAAAGAAGGCTTGAATATTTTAGAACAGAACCCAGAAAAACTTTTCGAACCTCAAGATATGAAACTTGAACGCGTTGAACTTAAAATGCCCAGATTTACAATTGACACAGAAATTGGATTTGTAGAAATCCTCAAAGCTGTAAGTAATATTTGTAAATTAATATTAAGGGCTTTGCTAACCAATCCTGAAAAGAGAATACCCATATTTTTATTATTAAAACTCGGATTCTCATGGGTATTTCTCTATAACACTATAAAAATACTCTATTTTTCGTAATTTTTTTTTTCACCAAACTTCAAACAAAATATTTTTTAATGATTTCTGTGATCAACCCCCGAACATAAAATGTTCTCCCTATTTTGCATAAAAAAATAAAAATAGTTTTCCAAGAAAGTGCATAATAATACATTGGTAAGTAGCGAGTTCACCAAATTTGCGGATGCATTTTACGAACTAGTTCACAGGCGTACAATAGTAGCTGATTTTAGTTTATCATTTGTAAAACAACATATAATTTATAATATTTATAACATGTGCATTTTTTAGTGAAATCGCCCACAGACGATGTAACTGGCTACAATTTTGCAAGCAAAGAACGCTCTTAAATATGTATTAAGAGTTAATGTAAAAATATATATGTTAATGACTATTATACATATAAATGCTCTTTTTTTTGTAGCTGGGAATTAAAAATATCTTCGATTCTGGAATAGCTGACTTGAGCGGTTTAGCTGTCAATACTAAAAATTTAGCTGTTTCCGATGTTGTTCAAAAGGCATTCATCAATGTTACTGAAACTGGAACTGAAGCAGCTGCCGCCACTGCTGGTAAGTCTGTTTATTATTAAAAATGCGAACATTTCGGACTTTTTTGAAAATCTAAAAATACCTGTAGGTAAAGCGAATAAATTAATGTATTAAAATCACAAGTGGTTCTGGTTAAGTCGATACTGTACTTACCTTATATACATTAACTTGATCAATTATGATTTGGCGGCATAAAACGAAGTTATTGAGCCACATATTGAAACATTCTCTAAAAATATGAATCCGGAATTAAACTTTCAGCATGATAATACTAAATTGTCTTACTGTTCGCAATATTCGAGTCAAACACATTTGAAAAATATTTGAAAAGCGTTTGATTGATTGTCAGCCTCTAAGTAACCCAACATGTTAGTGATGTTTTCGTATATAAATGGAAATATCTAGGTCAAAAAATCATCGAATGTGTTATTGCAAGCATACTCGAGGGTGTACAAAATTTCGGCGAGTTAGTTAGTTATAATTTAAATGAAAGACATTCTTATCATCGTTGTCATTAATTTCATAAATCGCACTTATCATATTTGTCACTTTTTATTTTTTTCCCTTGTTGTTCATATTTTTGATATCTGTTTTACATACCTTAAAATCTTAATATGTAGTAATTTTAATTTTACAGTTGTACAGTTTTTGAGTCTTTATTTCATTCACAGTTTTTACAACGGCAAATTAAAAAAACAATTATACTATATTTGACATATTTGAAAATATGCAAAAAAATTATTTGGTATTAACCATTTTAACTTTTTTATTTAAATACATAATTACAAAATTTTCTAAGTTAAATCGAAAAACAACTTTGTAAATGACAAATGTGTAACCGAGAATTATTCAAATAATGTTTCTTTTTTAAAACGTGATGATGTTTATAATTCTAAACAATAATTATACATTTACAGCACCTAAAAATAAGTTTAGGTAGTAAAATAAGTTTTGTACATTTTGTAATGATTATGGTCGAATATGCAGCAATATTCGATAATAAGTGTCCGAAAATTTTCAACGTAGATCGACCATTCTCTTACTACATAAAAAAAGACAACGTGATTCTGTTTGCCGGACGTGTTAAGTTAATATATCAAAAATAAGGAAATTTAGTTGTCTAGTCAATAAATATTTTTTCAAAAATAAAATGTTTTTAATCAGTTTGAATTCCCAAGAATAGGTAGTCAATTAGGCGGTTATTATAACATGAAACCATGAGTAGCCGATGGGTTTTCGTGACACGAATATTCGTATAAATCTTAATTAAGTTGCAAAAATATTGTAGGGAGTAATGAAAAACTTGATAAAATCTTTTGTTAATCTAAAGTTGTTTTTAATAACAGAGCACATTTCATTAATGTACCTAATTAACTAAACAATAGCAAAAAGATATTTATTAAGTGATTTCCTAATTATATCTAATTTAATATATAGAAGAAAAATTATCAAAAAATGGCTTTCTTTGTAATAAATTAATTGTTTCAACTCTTACTTTATTTATAATAAATTTATAATAAATATGAAAAAACAAAAAATACTTATCTGAATTTCCACAAACGTTTTAAACGTTTCGGAAAACTGTGGAAATTCAGATAAGTATTATTTATCTTTTTCATATTTTTTCGTATTATAAAAAGATGACTAATTTTCCTTTTTCTTCTACAAACTTCTATTTTTTGCATGTTAGACATCCATCCTCTGATTATATAAAAGAATTAATATTATTCAATTTGCTGCATACTTGAATTTTAATTAAGTTGTTAAAAGCAGTTTTAACTCTCAACACAATAAGAACAATATTCGAATCTATATCTATAAAACATCAAAATTCTGTCTTAATTTTAATTTTTTAATTTATTTTCAGTGATAACTTTTGACAGAGCAATGATTGTAACGCCTCCTCCTCCACCGCCAAAAACTTTTTATGCTGAACATCCGTTCACATATTTTATTAAACAAGGAGAAGTGATATTGTTTGCAGGTCGCGTGCATTTTTAATTTTCTTTTAACGATACTGAGTAAGTTGTATATCTTTTTACAAAATTCTGTAATAAAAAAATAAATAATTTTCTTGTTTTTTGGAATACCCTCCACCTTCTCCCTTTCAATTTAAATGAATAAAATCGCAAGATCGGGACTACATGAAGAATGCCTAGTTTATCTCAGCAACGATAGCATTTGGTAAAGGAAAAATAAGGTTGTAATAAGAGAATATCTTTTCAAGAAGTTCTTCTACCCATTTCATATTAAAAATGAGGTCGTTGATAGCATAAATAATTTGTTTAAAATTTAATTTATTATTCCTGGTGCCGGAAGTGCTTTATCGTTTTTAAACAAAAGTACCAATATTACGTAGAAATGATGTTTACATCATATTTTCTGATAGAAATCGTCAAAAAAGCTACCAATTAATTTCATCATCAGGAATCATTCACGTGGTACCCCCTGTAACAAAATGTAAAATAATATTCCTTATCCAAAGCTACACCTCTGTGCCGATTTCTAAAACAATTGATAAATATACTGTTATTATAAAAAAAAAGAAAAAAAATTTCAACTTTAACGCCCTATATCTTATTCCACATCAATATTTTATTAAAGTATGTTTGGTCCTATCGCCACATTTTGGTCCAAATAACGTTAGCCTGTGTCCTAATAGTTATGACTCACCCTATATAAAGGATTAGTTAGTTTCCAGAAAATGTCGTAGACTATGTAGTGCTATCTAAATGGCCATAGAAAATATATGAATATAATTTACGAGCAATCTACAGTGCCCACTACCTTTGGGGTATGAATTATATTTAGCAATCTTTGTTATATTTTATTCATTTTAATGTCGTTTTTTTAGTTTTTTGAGCAAAGATTTTTTTTTGTTATTTTTTGTTAAATTTTGTTTTATTTCTCGTTTTTCTTGTTGTTTTCTGTAGGTTTTTCCTTGGTTTTTGTATTAGTATTTTTTTGCATTTTGTTGTTTTTGATTTTTGTTAATTTTTTTTATTTTAATGTGTTTTTGTTATTTTTTGAACAGAGATGATTTTTTGGGGTTTTGTTTTCATTTACAATAACATTTTTTATAGGTCGCCCCTGCCCTTACTTAATGAAGTTCAATCTATCAAAAAAGGTGTAAAAAAAATTCAGTCCTACATATCATCTCATATAGTATCGTCATAGAATTGTACCGTAAAGTTTTTCATTAAATCGCTTATAATCAAGCATCGAGTATTTTTATATCCTGTAAATCATAATCGTAACATTTAGGAGAAAACAGAACTAGTCCTTTTTGTTAAATTTTGTTTTATATCTTGTTTGTTTGATGTTTAACTGGTTTTTCTGTTGGTATATATTTGAGTTTTTTTTTTGCATTTTGTCGTTTTTGATTTTTGTTAAATTTTTTTTCGGTTTGCGAAAAGGTACAATCGAATGACTTTTTGCCATAGTTTCTAGTTTTTAAAAGGAAAATACAAAAAAATATCACATTTGAACTATTTCTTTTGAAGTATTAGAGAAATGGTACATTCTAACTAATTTTTATCATCTTTTGTAGTTTTTAAACAAGAAATTATATAGTAATGTCACATTTTAACTAGTTTTTTAAAAAAGTTTGAGAAATAGTATTCCAATTTTTATTTTTCTAGTTTTTAAAAGGAAAATTGGAAAAAGTAATATTTCAACTACTTTTTGAAAAGTTAGAAAAATGGTAATTCTATATAATTTTTATCATTTTTTTTTAGTTTTAAACGAAAGTTTATAAAGATCTCACATTTGAACTACTAGAATCTGGAAAACGAAGAAAGGTTTAAGAAATAGTACTTTATTTAATACTACAACCAATAAATATATGAAAAATGTTGAAATTTCCAGTTTTAAATGTTTTTATCCAGATTAATTGTGAAAAACTATATTAATTATACTTAACATTTTGGTCAACTTGAATTTTACTGACAATATTTTTAATTGTACAAGGATCAATATTTGAAATTTTTGGTTAAGACTACTAAATAAAACTAAGGAAAACAGTAATACATTAAAAACTTAAAACTTGTATATCTGACATAAAAGCATAATTCTCTTTCTTCGCGCCATTCGATTTCATATCTAACCTTACTTATTCTTCTCCTTTTATTTAGTATCAAATACTGTTTCATATCCACTTTATAATAAAGTGACAAAACATTACTTCACAATAAACAATCTGTCTTTTTAATTAAGCATTAATTTTCCCGTTACAGATCTAGGAGCTAGATAATTATAATTCTAAACAAAATGATGAGAGAAATGATAATTCTTTGCTTAGTGATTACATCAAACTGATTTGGGCATACATATTAAATAAATAACTATCTTACCTAAAAAAAATTTAAAACTTTTGGTGCTGTATTCTATAACGAATGAAGGGTGTACTTAACAACTAAAACAGAAGAAATCTACTTGTCGATTTATTTGACACATTGACCTTTAATAAAATTTGTTTTGGCACTTAATTTGCTTTTGTCAAATTCCTTAACTCGCATAAATAGAACACACAGTCCAATTCGCTGATTAAAATGATATAAGACGGATTGATATATAAATAGAAGTAAATCCAATAAATATCTTTCCTTTCCAATTAATTATGGGTCTTCTAGAAAAAGAAAAGAAGTGAGTTTTACTTAATTTTCTTATAAACATTGTTTTATCTTATTACATTTTAGAATAATGCGGCAAAACAGTACAGAGGATGCTAATCTGGACCAATTCCTAAATGTTTCCAATTATGAAGATACTGTCCGACAATTAGATATATACTATGGAATGGGTTTGTTATAAATTCAAAAGGGTATATAAATAAATAACCTCTTTAATATTTTAGTAAAGAGGCAGCTTCTTAGATATCAAAGTCCAATAACTGGTCTTTTCCCTGTATTATCATCTGATACTGAGGTTGGAAGTGTTAGAGACAGTATATATTGTGCAGCAGCAGTTTGGGGCTTGTATCAAGCTTACAGGTACATTTCTTTTATTGTGTTATATAATAAATATAACAGTGGTTTTTTAAATTGATGTAAACTACTACTACATTTAATGTTTTGACGCAGAGGATTGAATTTTGCAATTTTATTCATAGTTTTATTAATTTGTTGCTCATAAAAATTGATGGACCTTCTTTGGTACTCATCCATAATTGTGTGATAAATCTAGGTATCTTTGCAAAAAAGTGAATTCTACATTTATTAAGAATATTTTTCAAAGTATTAACATGTGGGATAAAAAAGTAAAGACCTAGAGGGCGAAGTAGAGCAGTTCAGAGCTTCAAAGGAAAACATGTCTCCTTAAAACAGAGTCTAGTCAAAGAGCCCCCTACTGAAATGATAAACTTGAATCTTTGAAAAAGACACCAGGCGCGTTTAACTCAGATGTCAGAAATTATATTTTGGGTCAGTTTAGCACTAAGTTGAATACCGGGAGATTGAAAAAGGTTCAGGTTGCCTTCACACCAAAAAGAAAAATTATATGACAATTAGTCTCATCTTTCCAGTCTATAGAAACGAATCTCCATGCCTTAGTGCAAATAGTCAAAAAACTTTGAGTCAGGAAACTGTCTTATTTTAACATGGAGGTGGCAGGTTTAAATAATTTAATTTCAACACAAACTAGTTTCTCATAATTTGGACATGATCCATTCTTTCAAGGTAACACATATCAGTAATTCAAAAGTTGACTAACTTGTTTCTGTTAACATATATCAAAAGTCACTTTCTTCATGTTAAAAACACATTTATAATACACAATATTAAAAGCAAATTGTCAAACTTGCTTTAGTAAATAAATGTAAAAGTTAAAATATACATATCTTAAAATTCCACGATTTTCCAAAACTTTTTAAATATTCTTATCACAATTGTTTCACCCTCTAGTATCATCAGATAAGATTATAAGCAATTGACAGGCATTTGACATATAGAGTTGATTTTTATTATGAACGTTTTATTTAATAATCTTCATTTTCAAAAACATTTGGTTAATATTACATAAATTAGTTCAAAAGGTAATCTAAAAAAGATGAACTTTTCAGATTACTTTGTTTTTCTAGTAGGAGGATATTGTAGATATCTCTTTATTTTAAATTCTCCAAAAAATCAACTTCTTGCTTCTTATCAGATATATGATATATGATATATGTTTAGTATAGGTCAATGAGATGATTTGCATAATGTGACTTATCTGGTTGTTTTAGTATATAAGCTTGTAAGTGTCTACTATTTGATTTCTGAGGGTTTGGCCAAGGTAAATAGCATTACAATCTAGACAATTTACCTTAGAAATTCCGGATTTTTTTAATCTACGAATCTTGGTTTTTACATTTGTTAAAAATGAATTTACATTACTCTTTACTTTAAAAAATTGTTACTAAAGATGTTGCTCGAGTTATAATTTTTGATATTTTATTTGAAATATCTCCTAAAAATGTAATAGTATGGTTTATATTAAACATAACATCAAATTACTAAGTTCGGTGTTCCTTCTTGGGCAGAGTAGCAGGAAAATTACATTGTTGTAATAATAAATTTGCTCCTTATTGGTTTGCCCTATAACAACCTTAAATTTCTGCTTTTTGTAAAAATATGATTAGAATGAAGCGTATCTTTTGCCTCTTATTTTCAAACAAAAGATAGGTAGTAAATTTAAGAGATAAAGGCATGTCAAAATTAAACTAAAAAATAGTACTATAATCATTATGTAAACTTTGATGTAAAACGTTTTAGTAAATGGTACGAAACAAATGTGAAATAAAATAAAATTTTAACAATTACTCAGTTAATAAAAATAAATGATGACCAACATTATTTTTAAATTGAATAATTCTGCACCTTATGTTATTTGATATAAAATTTCTTTTATCTAAAATATTTTATATCTTTTTTTTTCAGGCGGATAGATGATGATAGAGGAAAATCTTATGAACTAGGACAGTCTACAGTAAAATGTATGCGTGGAATTTTAGAATGCTGGATAAAGCAAGCCAAAAAAGTTGAGTTATTCAAAAAGAATCAATGTAGTACACACGCACTACATGTCAAATTTCATTTAATAACTGGAAACGAAGTTTTTGGAGATAATGAATATAACCATTTGCAGATTGACGTTATTTCTCTTTATTTGTTATTTTTAGTTCAGATGATCACATCTGGATTACAAATTATATACACCCAGGTGCGTTTTTTCATTATAAAATTTAATTTTTTGTTTCTGTAGTTTTGGGAGTTGTTATAAATGTTCTTTCCGTTATTTACATATATTCCCCTAAATATTAATTATATGTTATTCAGTGTTCTTTTTGATTTTCTGTATGTAAAATTATTTTTTTCCGGTACGTTGAAGTTAACGTTTTTTTGAGCTATTTTTATAGATTGATAAAACAAATTTGAATCATTAATTTATAGACATTTCCAAGACTGGAGCTCCTCGTTATTTTTTTTTATACATGGAATGAAGTAACGAAATAAAATAACTATTTTAATATTTTAACTATACACTTTCTGCATACTTTAATCATTTTAGTTCTACTTTATTGTTGAACAACTATATTTGTTGTTTTTTCATACCTCAACACCCCATTGTCCAAAATGTAACTTATGTTTTATATGGCATCAAAAACAGAAGCTATATTTATCATTATAACTAATTTCTAGGAGTACCTACTCATAATGAGTGAATTGAATTTTGAAGTGCCGGATCAAAATATTTAATAACGACTTGTTGTTACTGGTTTTCTTATAGTTTTTAGCAGTGAAGGATTAGTAAGAAAATTTACAACTTCTAAATCACCTTTGATTTATTAATGCGACCTGTATACAATTCCGCTCTCCATGATGGTACAGTCATCAAATTTTACATATTTTTTCCCAAACTTATTTTACACCATGTGAACTAGGCTGACCTAAATTGGTTATTGTTTAATTATAAATTAGTGAAAACAAATGTCTGTTTTAGGCATTTTTTAATTACATTTTAATTTTTTCCTCATACACTACAATCTTAGTTGTCATTTTAAATCGAGCAATTAAAATTGACAACTAGAATTGTGAATCAAGTCTGCACACCCACTAACAATTCTAGTTGTTCAATGTTAATTATGCTACTATGGCTTGAAAACATTTATTGGCATTGGCAGCGGTTTTAGCGTTAAAAACAAAATTAGAAAAAAAACGTTCTAAATGTTCAAAAGATTGGCTACTCAAATGACAACACTTTGCACTCAAAAACAAAAACGCTACGAAGTGTACTGCTTTTAATTTTCAATTTACAATTGTTAAGCCAATACACTGTCAACTTGAATGGGCTGGCAGAATTGTTAATATGGTTTGGACCGCAATTAAATTCGCCGGTCAAAATTTTCAATTTTAGACCATACACTACTATCTTGTGTGCGATTAAAAGTGACAACTAGGATTGTAGCGTAAAGGAGTGTTGTAATTATTTTTACGATTCTAGTTAAGATTGCTGTTTATATATGCATGAAACGCAAAAAAATCTAAACCTAATTCTTTTATAGTTTATTTACAAAATGTTCATAAAGTTATAAAAAAAATAATTTTTCAGAGTAGGTTAAAAAATCAAAACTACATAAATCTGATTAGACAATAGAGGTCAGAAGGCCCCCGCTTGATATTTCTTGTCCTCGTTTTCTTTTTAGTATTTGTTCACTATTTTACATGTCTCTTTCAATTTTTTCACTTTATTGTCATGCTTTCGATGTTGCAGCGGCCTGCTGTAGTATCGAGTCAGCATGTTATTCGGAGTTTCTGTTTAATTTTGAGCCTTTCTACTGCTCCATAATTAAAAGTTATTATAGCATGATACACTTTCATTTTCATTGTAGATCTACCAACAAAAATTCAGGTAATCTAGTCCAAATGACAAGGTTTAGATTCTCATTAATATTTTGAGGTCTGCCGTTGAGGCACTTGCGAAGTAAAGTTTTATTTGATAGAACTCGAAAAACTGATTTAATTGCTTTCATAATAGCTTGTGGCAAACTATATTTAGCAATCTCTATTCCTCCAGATACACTGTCGTAATTCAGGTTGCATTTATGAAAGGCACTGTGTTTTGAGTCACTTTTACAAATGATACAATACTTGGACGTGCTTCATGTAGTATTATACCGTTTGTACACTTGTAACACACATAATTTGTCAAAAGCGGCTGTTATATTAAAGTTGTCTTAATTTTCTAGCATTTCCTCTTGTGTTAGAGATTTCAGAGATTTATAAGCTATTTCCTCTATATCAGCACCAATTGATTTTTGAAAAGGAACAACATTTCTGAGTGAAGAAAATCTATAAGAGCGCATCAAGTTATCCCCAGCTTTTCCAAGCCCTACAGATCATCGTTGGGCATACACAAAACTAGAAATAATTTCATTTTAAACGCAGAAATTTAGCGTTTTCAAAAGTTTCCTGATTCAAACATCTTCATTTGTGCACAATTATTCAAATTTTGTTTTTAAACCTTTATAACCTATTATTTCGGAAAAACCAATTTCACTCTTGCCAAACTTAGTCACAGTTTCAAACAAAATTTTTAAATTAATAATTTATTGTCGCTGTACACTATGAAACTATATGAAATTACCTCATTTCCATCAAATGTAATATATCGTTTATTTCAGGAAATTGTGTAGAAAAATAAATTGAAATAAAAAAAATATAAAAAGTTGTGTTATATACAATATTTCGTATACAGAATGTCCCATGGCGTTTTGACAGTCCAATATCTCGAAAACTGTTCACATGAAAAGTATGAAATTTAGCAGCTATAAACAGTCAAAACTGATGCTTATATTTATTATTGTTGTACTACTAAATTGTAAAAATCTGTGGCAGAAAGGCTTTGGTTGTCGCCAATTGGACAGCCAATAAAGATAATCAGCAGTTACTGTAAAAACTTTTTTTTTACGTATTGGTTCTTAAAAACCTTTATTGTTAACAAGATTCCATGCATAAATTCAAATTAGTTAATTAATTAATTAATAAAAACACTCTAGGTGACTAATTTATATTTAGTATAATGCTGCAGAAACGTGCATCATTTATAACTCATTTATAACTAAATCATTCGATACCGCAATTGTCAGTTTGAACACAAAAACTAAGAAAATGAAAAATAGTACTAAAATCGAAGTAACTAAGGCACATCTAGACATGCAACGAAACTTGTGAAATATATATGTATGTTCTTAATACTATCACATCTTGGTACTTTTTTCGTATTTTTAATCAAATTATTTTTTAAATAATCTTATATTACAGGATGAAGTTGCATTTGTTCAAAATTTAGTTTATTATGTTGAACGAGCCTACAGAACTCCCGATTTTGGTATGTGGGAGAGAGGGACCAAGTACAATACTGGTTCTGCAGAAATACATGCTAGTTCAATAGGTCTTGCTAAATCTGCATTAGAAGCTATTAATGGATGTAATCTATTTGGAGAGAAAGGCGCTTCATGGAGTGTAGTTTACGTGGATATTGATGCACATAACAGAAATAGAAGCATTTTTGAAACACTGTTACCTAGAGAATCTTGTTCGAAGGTAATTATTAAGTTTTATGAACAATTTGTATCATATTTCGTAAAAAAATTATATTGGCAAAATAGTAATGGAAAATGTATTAACAAGTTGTTGGGGCTGCATTTTAAAAACTAGTCTTTTATAAATTGAATTGGTTAATGTACCTTGTTATGATTTAATGATTGCAATTTAAGGATGTTGATGCTTCCCTACTTCCAACAATATCGTTTCCAGCGTTTTCAACCCATGATGAAATCCTATATTTGAAAACAAAGAAAAATATTGTAGATCGTTTAAAAGGAAAATATGGGTTTAAAAGATTTATAAGAGATGGCTATAAAACTGAAATTGAAGATCGCGAAAAAAGGTAAGCATTCATTTAATTTACAAATGTTACTAAAAAAACGTAAAATAATCATTTGTTAGAAAGTGCAGGATGAATCAGAAAGAGTGGGACACAGTTTAAGTGTTTGAGGAATTAAAATGGTCTAAATTATGAATTTACAGAGTGTTGAAGTTATATTGAAAAATTTTTGTCTTTTACGAAAACATTTTTAAAACAATAAATCGAAATATTTTGGATATTGTAACGTATGAAAAGGACATTAGGTGTATTTTCCCAAACTAACCCATTAAGTAGTTCATGGACTTATTTATATTTAGTAATCGTTTCGTGTAGTAAATATTGTTTTATATTCTTGGAAGAGCGTTATAATCTACGCGCAAACTACGTGAAATTATTAGTTATGAACATAAACGTTATTTTGTATAAAACCAGCGTGAAGTTAGATTTTTATCCATAACTCGACGCTTTCACCATTTCAAAATATTTAGAACTATATGTTATAATGTTAGTTATCAAACTTCAGTTTGTTTTACTTTTAACAAATTGTAACTTCATTAATGCTTATCATAGAGTAGTTGATTTCATTAAAAATATGTATTAAGAAAATATTGTACCCTAGTAGATTCTTTCTTTTATTCACAGATTTATGCAATAAAATATGTTTAAAAAATAACTTTAACACATTGTATCTTTTTAATTATATCCTGGATAATACAGTTTTAATTATAAAATAATTCGTGAACCAGGGTACTCAATTTCCTAATTTCTGTAGAGCTTGCTTATACTCGGCAATACCTGTTTAGTGGTACAAGGATCCCTCTTCTACTTTATTTTGGGCGAATGATTGAAGATCATTATTAATCAATGTAACATGTGCTGAAATGAATTTATTTTAGGTTTTATGAAAGAGGAGACTTAAAAACTTTTGAAAATATAGAATGTGAATGGCCTTTATTTTACATATTTATGATAATTGATGGATGCTTTAAAACTCTTCCAGAACAAATTCAAGAATATCAAAATTTGTTAAAAGAGAGAATAATGTTAGATCATCATGGAGGTACGTATATGTACGGGTATTTTAGGCATTACAGAGGTGTTGTCTTTTTTCCTACAGTAGTAGTAGACCAGGGTCGATAGATAATTTTTGAAACGAAATAAAATAATAGTAGGATGAAACCCATTGGAAAAGGAAGAGAATATAACAAAAATGAAAGAAAAAATAATTTACGGGCGATCTGAGGTCGGGAAGTGGAAGGGGGTGAGTTTTTAAGGGTAGAAAACTGTTTATCTCGATTTCCGGCAAAACTACAAGTCCTATGGAAAAAAGTTCAATGGCAAAGTTGTAGGAAATAAAAGTTCATCATTCATAGTCTTGGCTATTGGCAAGTTGCCACTCAGTGGATCCTGCAATTGCTTACTGATTAGTAAAAGAATTTGCGTTTGGTCTTGTCATTACAATATTTGATGCGCTATCAACAAGCTAATGCTTTTCTACACTAAATGTGTTGCTGGTGTCTTGGAGTTATCGCTATAAACCTAACTTCAAACGTCAGAGTATGCAATGGAATCATCCATAATATCCAAAGGCAAAAAATGTCACTACTAACTTTCAATAGGAAAAGTAGGGTTAGCCCATACTTTTTATTACCAAGGTAGGCCGTTCTTGGATTTTTAAAGAACCCTGTATCATCGTTAAAGCGAGGACTTTGAAGTTATCTTAAATTACTTATGAGCCAAAATCAAGAACAAACGCTTTGATATGCTCTTAAATTATATCATTCATGATCTACTGTGTCATATAAAATGGGCAACATCCAGTTTACAATCACGACTGGACCCAAGCGTTTTTTGTGTTTGGCTCATTAAAACAATCAATGAAAGGAGGACAGTTTAATTTGGACGCTGAGGTGGAGATTGGTGTTAGAGAATGGTTCCGCAAATAGCTGCAACAATTTTACCGGCAGGGAACCTAGAGACTAATCCACCAGTGGGACTCTAACCTTAATGTTAATGGAGATTTCTTTTAAATTCGTTGAATAAACACTACTTATAACTTCTAAACGTGTTTCTATTAAGTTATTCTCGTAATATCATTTTTGGATTATTAATTTAATACTATTTATTTATTTATTTATTTTAGACCCCGTAATTCCAATGTATTATTATGTAACTAAAGAGAACATTGAACTGGAAAAAGAGTCACCTAATTCAACAGTAAAAAAGGCTGATACAGATGGAGGATTATTTTTATGGAATCAGTCGATGTTTATTTTAGCACAGCTTTTGACAGGGGGTCTTTTACATATCAATGAATTGGACCCAATTCGTAGATACTTACCATCTTATAACAGACCTAAAAAAGGTGGACGATATTCAGCATTTCAGGTAAGTTTCACTTGACATTTTCTTATTTACTTCTTTATTTATAAATATGGCCATTATGTTCTTAATAATTCATTTGCTGCAAATTGTTTGGATCTGAATAGCAAATAATTTTTTATCTTTAAGAGGTCATCTCATCATGATAATATTTCAACAAAACTCGTTTTAGAATCTAGTTTTCATCGAAATATTTTACAGTTATTTAAAAATTGTTTTTTTAAAATCACAAATGTGAGTTTTAGTATGAGAAGGTATATCTAGTGAACAGACTACTTAAATTGCGAAGATTATTTCTATTTAATTTTGGGAACTGTAGAATTTTTTCCGATTTTGAGTGGGAAAAGCAGAGAACTTTTCTCTAACGCAGGATTTTCCTTACTCCGTTAAAAGAATATCATTGACTGCACTTACTTGTGGTAATACCAAAGAATATTTCCGTTCTATAAAAGAGGACTGTGGTGCTTCTTCTTGCGAAAATATAGGCTTTTTCATGGTCCTCTACCTGTACACCAGTTATTTGACCGACATTCTTTTTATAGTATTCATAATAAACGGCTACTGGAGTATTGATTATGCCCACTTTCCGTAATTTTTCCCCTTTGACCCTGGGTTGGTGGAAGGGGGATTGTGATCCTTGCAAGGACAATCACTATGCAGATGAGAATATATGTCCTTTTTATTGCCCTTCTCTTCAAATTGCCGTAATACTAGGTGAGGATTTCCTTATCAGGATCAACGGGATTCTGCGGGGACTATAACATCCTCTCTTTCTTCTCTAGGAATACATTTTCTTCTAAAGGAACTACCGAGGTTACTTTTTTTTTATTGTTTGATAGATTCTCATTTAAGTCTCGCGAAAAGTTAGAGAAGAAAAATGTCCAAACTGCTCCTTAGCCCTCTTCAGACATATAGGAGAGGTTATTTAAAATGATACCATATGTTTGCTATTACAAATAAGATTTGTATAATAAATAAAAATAAAATAAATTAGGTAGATTATATAAACAGTGTGATTATATAAACAGTGTGATTATATAGAAAGCTAAGAAAAAAGCCATTAATATTACAACAAAATAGCTAAATAGCTGAAGGCGGGAAAATCAAATGCAAAATTATAAGAGTAAGATGAGATGTCATTTTATTCAAGTTTTTCATAATGGATTTAATTCATACAAAACAAAAACCTTTGCAATTTAATTTTAGTAGATCAAAACTATACACAGATAGCTGTCAAAGTACATCTGTCAGTTACTCCCTCTTCGGTACACAAGGATTCCACAAAGCAGTTCCATATTTGCCTGTTCTGCGCAAGCATAGTTAATTCCTTCCATGTTTTTCTGTTTTACTGTTCTCCTTGGCTGATTATTCTCCGTGTGTGTGTTGTCTTAGTATGCCCTTTCCACTTCTATTTATATGTTTAATTGGTGTTTGCTTGGTCCTGTTCTATAAATTTTTACTTGATATTACATTTGACCATTATAATTTTTTGTTTTATCTAAAGCTTTTGATATCATTGATATTTATGTTATTATTGGTAACTTGAGTGCGCTAGTATTTGTTTATACAGAAAGAATTTTTTTATTAGAATAAAAAATAATATAAATAATAAATTCCATTGCCATAGCTATGAAATTATGGCTACAATAATCGGACCAGTTTCTATTGAACTATTCTCGTAAAAATATACAATTACCTACATTAATATTAGATATAGCCAACGTGCAATGTCTATAGTTTTGTATGAATTATATCTTTATAATTATACAGTTTTCACAATAGTTCTGGTTTCATTGATTACTAGCCTCAAAATAATACCAAGCCGTTTCGATGTCTTTTAAACTTGACGCTTGTTGGTACTTCAGCTATTCTTGTCTAATTTTGTAAATAATAATTAGTTGCTAATGCTTTACTTCTAACATTTTCTTTTTCATGCTCCGCTGGTAGTCAAAATATTGTCATGTAAGTAATAAACACATACGTTTTTAATTTTTAACAATGCACTTAAACTGCTTTATTAACAATTTTGATTATTCCTTGTATGCTTTGTGTTGAGTGTTATTTTTAAATAAGAAATCGGTTAAATAATAACAAATGAACAAGTCAACCACGTAACGGTTGACATATTAATTATATCACTTGGTTTACTGTACCCTATCAGTGAGGGTAAAACATAAGACGTTCTTTAATACATAAAATTTAAATTTAATTGATGCTTACACAGACTGCCCAGAAACGCTCTAAAAAGAAAAAACTACAACATTTACAGCTCATTTTGTCGTTGTCGATACAAAAATGTTTCCTAAGCAAGCTATAGATCTTTAAAGATAGCCCTCTAACATCGGTTTATTTGAAATAATTTTAAAACAGATTCACGCAAATTTAATTGGACAAATATCATTTAACAGGAATCCATTTTGAAGTTACCCAAATTAAACCGACGTTAAATCACTGTCTTTAAAGCGCTCTACCTCTATTAGGAAGATGGATAAGATTATTTATGTCGAATCGACATAAAATGATACAGGGTGTTTCATTGGGAAAGGACCTAACTTTATCTGTAGATGGACGTCACTTTGGTGGTACCAAATTACCTATATTTCACCCTTTATAACTGAAATATTTCTTTTGGAGCTCATAACTTCCGAATTACTCTGTACATTATTTTGATATTTGGTACGCATAATAACCATTACATGGAAAATCTATTAAAGTATTACAAAAAAAAATCCAGGACCGGCTTAACAAAACATTTAAAAATTTGTCTTCCCAAAAAATAAAACCCTGTGTATCGATTTTTGTTAAATTGCTTTTTATAATTCAAAAGAGCAGGAAAAAATGAATCTATTCTTCTACTTGTTATTTTTCCGCAAACAATTGTACTACCAAAATTTTACCTTCAAAATATAATTTATGACAGTTTTGGGAGTGACGAAATGGTAGTGTGAAAATAAGCTATATTTATTATGATTTTTGTTGTGGTTTAACACAGCAACAATTATGTGAAACGTTTAATTTTTGTACTTGGTGTTGAAGCTCCGTCAAAAACGATAGTATACTGCCGACTTCAATAATTTAATTTCGGTCGTGTTTTACTTTAGGATCAACCAAGGTTAGGGAGTCCCTCAACATCTGGATTTGCTGAATATATTGATGATGTACGTCGAATGATTGAAAAAGGTTATCACGTGATTTACGATGAAATTCAGGCATTTTTGCACATTTCATTACAAATAGCTATAGGTAGCCTTGCACGACAAGAACTTTTTTCTCGGAGCTTTTGGTTCCAGCTCGGCTGAAAGCATCTACGTAGAAGTAAATTAGCCTCATTTTTGGCATCGCCTCCAATCATATTTCTGTTCATTATCTGCTAATTCACATGATACTGTTTATTCTTTTATTGCATATAAAGAAGAATAATTTAAGTCATCCAACATTTTTTTCAATCAATCTCTCCTTAATATTTATTTCAAGTTAACTATTATATTTCCTATCTTATTGACACGCCCTTTAACTGGATTTTAAGAAACTCCAAATATGAAAAAATGTTTCTTACTTATATCGCTCATTGTATAATACTTTTTGTGATTGGTGGTTTGATGACAATTCAGGTCATCTGTAAATCTGTCAAATTTAATTTGAGAAGAGCTATAAAGCAAAGCACTGTTTTATAATATCTACTTTAGAGCTGCTTAACGCAGTTGCCTCTAGTTTCCTATCTACTTATTTTTAGATCGCTATAACCATTTTTTTCTTTGACCACCCTCACCACTTAATTATGATAACCCCCAATTCAACGTGTCGATTGAGGACAAGACTATTTTATGCTGTTTGCGTATTATAAGATTTCTTTAAAATGACACATGAAAAATGGTTTTAATTTTATTTTAACACATCGTTCTAGTACCTAATATATTGGGTAATGCATTAGGTATTAATTTATTTACAAATTTTTATTTGTGCATGATGTGGAGTCAAGATTTCTTTAAAGGTGTTAATGTATCAAATAAATGTCTAGAGACTAAAATTATGTTTTTTGTCACTATTCAAATGTAATTGATAAATGTCTTGCACTAAATATTTTTTCCGTAAGTATTTTTAGTGTTCTTCCATAATATATATATAACAAAGGATTGAAGATCATAACTCCATTTTTGATATAAGTACGTCGGGCTTTTAGGAAGCTTTTGCTTTTTCTTAACTGAATGTGCAAGCCACACTATGCGTTGAAGCATAATCCATTCATCTTTTATTACTAAAAAAGAAATGACTTGACTTTAAATGTTAGCTTCATTATTTTTTATTCATAAATTGTAAAATGTTACTTAAAGATTAGTGCACTGTATAGAAAAAAAAATTATTTCAAATTTTCTAAAAAGTTTTACAATTGAAAAATATTTAATGCTTTATTTAAAATGCCGTATTTATAAAATATATTAAAAAATTTAATAAGAGAACTGAACTGAACTGAACTGAAACTTTTGACGTACGTTAAATTCAGTAATAACCTTACTACACAATTAGTTCGTAATTTTCAGTTTTTTCTGTTTTTCTTACTTCCTCACCTATTGCTCCTTGTCTTCATGCCATACATTTATAAATACAGAGACATGTTTCCATTAAAAGGCATGTAGATCCTCCACTTAGATCTCCTCGACACTGATGATATATCGGATTAGATATAGGTAAACTAGTGATTGGAGATTTCCTTAATTCCTATCTTTGATAATCTGTGTCAGTTAAAAACAAATACTTTGGAGTTTACAATAGGAATGTCACATATTAAGTCAAAATTGCAGCATGAATTGGTCCAGTGTAGAATCTGGGCTTGATAAGATGCAGGAAAGCAATTGCTTACTTACAGAAGTATTTCTTTTCTTTCAATTTTTGTGTCTACTTCAGACAGTTATTGACGACTTAATTGCCAAAGATTCTTTACTCCCTTTTATCTGAATTCCTCTCTTTACGAGGCCCTAGTTCCCAATTTAAACTGCATAGAAACTTATAGTCTATTTACCTTCCTCTAAGCCTTGAAGATAAATACGTGTTGAGTATTCCTTAGCCTATCTATTGAACTACCGGAGTGTATTCGCTTTATTATTTATATATTAGATGTACTGATGTATAATAATTTTTCTCCACGACCATTAGTGGAATGAGCTAATGCCAAAATAATTTTTAATAATGTAAACATTCTAACTCCTGAGAGAGAATATTTATTCCGAAAAATTTGCTTCTTATTTGTTTTGCATGTATTTTCATTCCATAATTAGTGATGGAATGATATTCCGTAATTGTTCTAAAAAATATCGACAGCCATGGATGTTAAAACTGTCAATGGCAGATGCAAATGGAGGCGCCGTAGTAACAAATGTTAATTCAAATAAAATAATGAGTGACAAATCGAGTAAATTTGTGGTCATGGAGAAAATATAGTTTGTTACTCGGGTTAGAATAACAAAATTTGATACTCGTGGTTACTTACGCTCGTTAGCACTCGCCTTGGAAATGTTAGACTCGTATCGAATTTTTTTCATTCTAACCTTGTTACAGAATCTACTGTTCTAGTGTCTTTAAAAATTTCGTATTAGAAAATTATGCAATAGAAAGTTTTTCCTATAGTACAGAATTTTCAAGTATCGTTTATATTTTTGTATGTAAGATAATAAAATAAGGGGACTTTTAATGTGTTAAGTTATGGAATAATTAGAAACGAATACAATTTTTGTGTAGTTAATATTAGTTATCCAATTGCACTCGTCAAAAATGAGGTAGATATGTGTAACGACTTTTGAAAAAATATTATTCAAAATTAAATTCATTATACATACATTTTAACTCTAGAGGTAATATGTGCTTTAATAGGATTGAATTTGTAGGGCACTGCAACCGACTTAGTTGTTCAAATTGTTCTGATTGCTGAATCAATGAGACTGCAAGCTATGATGGCGACGTACGGCATTCAGACACAGACTCCGCATGAAGTAGAACCTGTTCACATTTGGTCTTCAACAGAACTGGTCAAAGTCTATGAAAATCTTGGCGTCAATCACAAGTTGGGTTTACAAGGAAGACCTGTCAGACCCGTTGGCAGCTTGGGTACTAGTAAAGTGTACCGCATTGCAGGCGCCACAGTTTTATGTTATCCACTTATATTTGAAGTCTCTGATTTTTATCTTTATAGGTAATTAAAAGTCAAATTAATTTAATTCAAGAACATTTCAAAAACGTGAGAAATTAAACAGCATGTTACAACTTATTATATTCTTTACTGTTGGCTTTGGACTTTCATTGACATGGTTTATTCTTCCTTCGTAACAACATTTCATATAACAACCATCTTCAAGTGAGATCTGACAAAGTTATGCTAAAGTTTATTGGACAATTTACTGCTAAACTGTTGATTTTACACGTGTTTATTTACAGACTTGGTTGGCTGAATGTTTGTGTTTTTGCTGCTATGTAGGCTGCATATTTGAACATCATGCTTCTTGTTAGTCCCAAGACAGCATTACATATATTGTCCACATATATTGAACACTACATTTCAGCAATTATTATATTCTCATAAAACATTCCTCTTTTCTGTCTTGGTTCAAGGGGTTTTTGAGATATTACAGTTCACTTTCTGCTCCTACAAACTACACGATATATATATCCACTATAGCTATGTAGAAACTTTTATTAAATACGATTCGTGTGTTATAATATATTTTCTTTTAAAATTAAGAAATTATGACTAGCCTTTTTTTTATATTGAGATGTTCGTGATCCTTTACTTCTTTTGTTTGATATATGAAATATATAAAACCAAAATTATTGGGATTTTAACGTCAACTAGTGCCATTTTGTTTTGTACTGTTCGATTTTATCGTTCACTGCATTGAAATCAAGCTCTTCGGGAATTGTTGTGTTTCTGATGTGATCAAGTTTTGAACATCTTTTTATTTCTCTTAAGAAACGCATTTCTGTCCCCTGCATTTTGCTTTTTTCTTTGGTTTCAAGAGTCCATGTCTCACGGCCATAAAGTATAACCATTGTTTTATAAAATTTAATCTGAGTCTCTTTTCGACAGTGTTTCCCTAAGGTTTTCTCGATCGTTCCACACATTCTCGAGAAACAGGCTGGCTTATTTTCGACATCTTTGTTTTAATGTTGTAATCATGTGTCAAGTCACAGCTAAGGAACTTAAAATGCGTTACCTGTTCCAGTACCGTGTTGTCTAAACATATTTTTGATCTAACAATCTCCCCAATGTGAAATGCCATTATCTTGGTTTTAGCTTTAGAAATCTCGCAGTTGTATTAGATTTTGTTTTTAATAAATATACGGCATTTTGTAAACTGGTTTCGGAGGTTGTAATTATAGCTTGATCGTCTGCGATCTGTACCGTTAGAGCATTTGAGTTTCCATCTTTTAACTAGATCATCAGTATATGAATTAAATAAAATAGTTGACGGACAGCAACTTTGTCTAACTCCTTGATTGATATAAATTATCTTTTTGGCTTCGTCATTATAGTTGGATATTAAAATAACAGTTTGTTTGTACAGGCACTTGATGACCTCAATTAGGTATTCTGGTATCCCTTTCTGTTTTAGAATGTCCCATAATTTCGGGCGATTAACCTTATCAAAAGCGTTGGCATAATCTATAATGCTATAGGCGTGTCTAGATTGAATTCTCGTCTTTTTTTATTATTTGCAGTATCGTAAATTTTGCATCGATACACGAGTGGCCTTGACGAAAATCATTTTGTTCTTTTTCGAGTAGAATTTCTGCCATGGCTTGGATTCTTGAAGTATATTGGCGTATATTTTATATCCTGAATTCAACAAACTTGTACCTCTATAATCTTTCGTATTGTTTCTATCGCCTTTTTTGAATAAAAACAGTACCTGTGCAAGGCCCATTTTTTTGGTATATATTTTCTTGTCCAACACATTGTTAATGAAATGTAACAAGCTTAGCTTTAGTAATATACCCCCGTTTTTAACAGTTCTAAGTTGATGCCATCTGTTCCAGTGGCTTTTTTGTTTAGCCTGGCCATTGCTTCTTTTAGTTCTTCAAAAGACACTTTTATTTTCTGTCTCATCAATTTCTATTTCACTAGTATCAGGATTGTACCATTCATCCATTGAAATTATGTTTATTCGAGCTTTATCTTTCTCATCTTTATTTAAATGTTTCATTATTTTGTATGCTTACTCTTGTTTACCGTGAATATCATGTTCAATATGTCGCTTATGTAGGGTTCCCTGCTTTCTCGATGTGCTCGTTTTACTAAAGTATTGGCTTTGTTTCTTTTATCTTTATAAATCTCATTATTTTCATCCGTCCTATTTTTCAGTAAATATTTATAAGCTTTTTGATTTTCTTTTAAAGTTTCTTTAATATCTTCATTCCATATTTTTAAGCCTCTTAAATTAAATTACAAAGCTTTTGTTTCAATTACTGAAGAGTCGTTAACGTTATAAATTTGAAATTGGGGAGACAATTTTCAATTTTTTGATTTCATTTCCCTAGTAAGTTCAATGTAATCAATTATATTTTTTACTTCCCTTTCTTCCGCAAGGAAAGTAGATCCATCCCATACATATTGCCTTGTGTGATTTATTACATAAAGGTCTATAAAATCCTTTTACTATTTCTATTGGCCTCATCCATTCCTTCTAGACATCCCATTCTTCTATTTTCATTATCCTACTCTAGTATTCGAATACATTTTTATTTTTAAATATGTAAATAATAAATCCATAAAAAAAAAACTTTATTTATTATTTTTTTTTTCTAGAGATATGGCACTTTTAATTGATGATATAAAGACTGAATTGCAATTTGTTGGCAAATATTGGCGCCTCTCAGGCAGGCCTACAGTTTGTTTATTGATAAGAGAAGAACATATGAGAGATCCTCAATTTAAAGAAATGCTTGATTTATTGGCGATGCTAAAAAAAGGTTACTGCGATAGCGTTAAAGTTAGAATAGGAAGATTGCAAAATCTTATTTCAAGTTCATGCGTTGGTAAGTTTTTAATGTAACCAATAATAAACCTGGTAAAAATACTTATTTTTTTTATTTCAGAACACTTAGATTTTATGAACAATTTAGATAGTCATAACGAAGATTTCTCCCATTTTAAACAACTGCAGCATGATTATATTGGATACCAAAGCTTAACAGATGTTCCCAGGGTTCTTAATTTTCAAGATGAAGCAAAAGATTACACTGTAAGATATATACATAACTAATTCTACAAATAATAATTTTCCAATTTCTAAATAATGCAATTAACTTGGCATTTTAACATGTTAGGTAATTAAACTTACAGTTTGCCAGTACATCATTACCCACGCATAATTAATATCTAATAATGTAAAACATATCCTACAGCAAGCATCATATTTTACAAATCATAAAACAAAAATTAATTATTATGGATCTGTTAAGAATATAATTATGTTATTCTAATGACAGACACATTTTTTCTGTTTCCTCTGTTAATATATTCTTGTTGTACATTGCTACCATTTTATACGCAATGTTAAGTAGCGATTTACTTCTATAGTTGTGACATTCTTGTTTAGTTCGTTTTTTGTAGAATGGGCATATTACTGTTTGGCCCCATCCCTTTGGTAACTCATCTATCAGTATATGATCAATTAAATTTTGTCCTCATTATTTATTCTATTCCGCAGTTATTCTCTCTGTATCAGGGCTCTTATTGTTTTTTTAGATTTTTTTATTGTATACCATAATTCACACATAATGAAAGTACACCATGCTTTATGTACACGGTGTATGTATCTATTTAGATGAGTATCTACGTCGTTTTCAATTTCATACTAGACATTGTTTTGATTAAAAATTTCCCGACTTATTTCATAATCATCTCAGTTATAACACACAAGTATTAGATCCACTGAAAGAATTGATATTTTTTCCTATTTATATTAATTGTAGTTTATTTGTAGCAATTTTTGAACTCCTCAATTAACGAAATTGTCGAAACTCTTAAAATCATCGAAAGTACATATGCTAAATGTCAGCTATTTGGTATACTTTTAAAACGAGAAGGTCTGCATTTTCAAGTTGATGATCGCTCAGTTGAAGAACATCTTCAGCATTTGTACCATAAAGCAGGATGTTTAAGACATTGGGCAGCTGTTAGATACACTAGCAGTTTATTAAATCATAATGTTGATTCGATCAGTCCTTTCATTACAGCTGTTTTGGTACATGGCAAGCAAGTAAGTATATGAAAAGAAGCGAAACTAGAATTATTAGGCGAATTAAATCAGATTGATGCGTTTTGGTCAATGGAAAGCTAGACTTATGCTAGATAAAAACTTTTTGATATAATAGGAGATTAAAGTACATAATAGTTATAATAAATTATCTCTAATCTATACGTTGTAACCTTTATTTTCAAATTTTTTCGTAAATGACTTTTTATATTGTACTAACAAATACGACAAATGCATACGGCTTCTTTAAAAATTGTCCACAACATAATCGGAAGGCCATGAATTTCACATGATATAAGATCTCTTCATTCAAAAACGTTGCAATAATTTTTTCTTTTATTTTTTTAAACTGTTCTTTATCACATCAGACTATAGTTTGATTACCGGATTTACCCTCCCTACTCTTCCATTTGAGCTGGCTTGAACTACAGTATCCCTAAATAATAGTAAATATATATTAAGTAATATGTTCCTGAGATTTTAGTTGAATGTGAAAGATTCGAATCCCAAGAAAGACTGAATGCCATCTGATACTAAAGAGAATTTTTAATGTTAAAGAAATAATAAATTGAAATATTTTTTGGTGATTTAGGTAGGTACAGTCAGGGTACATAAAAACACAAGGATGTTCAAATACATTTCGTTTGTATTTATTAGAATGATTCTCCTATATACTATTTTTGAATACAACATCCACCTTGTGTGCCATATATATTTTAATAAAACATTTAAATAACACGTTTGAATTATTTGTTAATTTACACATAACTGTAGAATTTTTTGAGCCACTGTATACAAATATTGCATTAAAGTCATTGTAATTAGATTTGATAAGCGCTTTTATGTTGTTCACAAATTCTTTTTACTTGAAATAATACTAAACCTGCGTTGACAATTATAAAATTAATTACGTTTTACTTTTTCATTAACACATCTTTTTCTACTTATTCAGCCTGTCTAGTTGTAAAATTCAGGTTCTTAAAAAAAGTATTTATTTTGATATAGAGTTAGATTATTACAATTTTACCCTTACTCACTGTTAGAATATTTCAGATATATGATCTTAAAATTTGCCCATGTTTAAATTAAATTTAGTAATATCGAAATATATACTTTTGTTGAGTAATATGTATTTTCTCAGAGATGACCAGCAAACTGTTCTTTCGTTGTACATCAACGTTATATTCTTCTAAAATTTCTTTGTACCCAGCTTGTGTGTATGAATGTTTTGGCTAATCTATACTTTATTTCTACATCTTCTAAACATTTTTTGCATCTCTTTAAAATTTTTATCTACGTTCTAACCTATAGTGGCTATTTTACAATTAAGATATTCTGGTCCCGCCCCTTCTGTTCCGAGCTGGTTTCACCTTTACAGTTTTCTTTATTAATTGATTTTCGTTCATTGGACTCTCTTTATCTTGTCCCATACTGTTTTAATAATAATGTCTGGATTGCTTGAAGAACATTTATATTATTATTTATAAACCACATTCTACTTTTTTTTGTGCGATAGGATCAGTGATAATTTCAGGTTTCGTTTATTTCAATGCTTACGATTCATATATCTAAGCACGACCTTCTTATTGTAACCACTTCATCACTCTGTGCATAGTAGATATCCCATCGGCTAATCTGGTGAAATAGTGGGTGCAACAGCAAGTGCGATAATAAAAAAAAATGTTAAATAGAGAACTATAAGAACACCACACAATATTTCGCGACAATAGTTGAATGTACTCCACCGAAAAAGGTCCTCCGTTGCGCAAGCTTTAAAGCTTTCACGTGCCAGTATACACCATAAATTACAGAGATTTTTAAATTTCATCCCTAAACAATTCAGATAACGCGATAACGCAGTATTTAAAACCAATTTGCTCGCTGCAAACAGTTTGTGAAAACAATAAAAACTTGTGGAATACAAGTGGCCTAGAGCGATGATTTTCACGAAAGAGGCACATTTTCATCTGGAGTATGTTAACAAATATAATGCTCACTACTGGATCGCTGACAATTCTCGGGAAAAACATAAGAAACAACTTCTATCAAGGAAGGATACAGTATGGTGTGCGGACAAAATTTGAACGACATGGTTTTTCACAAATGAAATCCGCATATGTTCTTTTCGTTTTGTCTATAATGAAAGTATTGAATATGTTCAGTCCTTGAGTATTATATATTTGAAAACTCAAATTCCCTCCGAGTATAAAGTAAAAATTACAATTAAATTAGATGTTATACTTCCGTTAGACATCATGATTAAAATCAAAGTGACCGGTGTGATTGATAAGAAAAAACAGATAAACATAAACAGATATATCAGACTACATTTTAACATTTTTAAAATTTTTGTAAATGTAACAATGTTTTGTACTATAAAAAAGTTGCAAAATTATGATTCTTTTTGGACCTTTTCAGATATTACATAAAAGTTAAAAACTTTTGGGATGGATCCAATTTGTTCATTAGTAATATGCCTTACAATAATTCAAAATCAGTCACCTCGCCCTTTGCTTTATTTAAACTTTACCCCTAGAGAATTTTTGTTTGCTATTTAATTATTTGTATTTTTATAATTTAATTTTTTTACTTTTAGCTTACGGTGGGAGTAATTGGACAAAAAGAGACTGTTTTCGATAAACCAATGACTCCTGCGGAAATTCAGACAGTTGTTTACAATACAATCCAACCCTATGATGTTATCCAAGCAGTACTGCAACAAGAAATCATTTTATACTGCGGACGTTTGATTTCGACGAATCCAGAACTATTTAAAGGAATTTTAAAAATTAGGATTGGATGGGTTTTGGAAGCCATAAAATATTATTTAGGAATATTTGGCCACGAGAAAAAAGTTGAAGATCATAGTCCCTTCGAGGTCAGACAATTATTATATAAAGTTTTGTCAATTAAAGACTGGGGCGGTAAAGAACAGTAGGTATTTATTTCTTAAATTGCACGTTCTCTTACATTTCACATTTTTTTCGGAGATTTAAATTTATTGTGAAAATTTCTTCATATATGGAAACTTAGTTACCAGTAAAAAATATAATTTACCTATTAGGCTAACCCCTCGTCAGAAACGTCAACTAGAAGGATGTTTGTGCAGAGTTCCGTCTTCATTTTACAATCAAGTTTGGGATGTTATGATTCGCACACCTGAAGGTATAAAGGTAGCAGGAAATGTAATACCTCAACAACCAACTTTATCCAATATGACACGATGTGAACTAACTTTTTCGTTGCTTGTTGAAAAGGTAGGAAATATTTATTGCACATAATGTGAAACTCTTAAAAGATAGATAATTCTACATGTTTCGTCAGTACCGAAAAAAATATAAAAATACAAATCTAAACCTAATATAATAAATTGTTAAATCTTAATTAATTTTACATGACACATAATAAGTATAACAAGAAATAAAACCAAATCAAAGGTACATTATACTTACACTATTAAACAAACAAAGACAGTTGACTCTCTCAGCTGTTATTTTTAAATATCATTGCCAAGTTGTTGGAAATAAATCCAGTAGCGAATAAAAGATGTATTTGAGCAACAACGTTTTTAGTTTACTTTTAAAGGCTGCAATTATAGTGGTATCTTTAATATTTTGTGGGATGTGATTAAACTATGTAAATAGATATAAAAACGCATTTCAACACTTAAAAATTAAGTTAGAAGCTTAAATTTCGATCTGTTATTTCTTTAATTGGGAAATAATCCATTTTATTTGAGGAGAAAAGCAATACTGTTATCCAGAAACTATTTTACGATTTGGCTTTAGGAATGGTATTATTGTATGTAGATTTGAGTTATAAATAATCAAAAAACCGTGGTAACCAAAACCGGCGAAGAATATGTTTTCTCTAAAACATGATTAAAAATCAAGCACACATCAGACTTGTAAAACGTTTAAAAATTAAATCTTAAACGTTTAATATAATTACATTTAAAAAAAATTGCTCAAAAATCTCTACATGCTAATATTCAGTATGCATAAAAAATAAATTATTTAAAATGATGTTTCAGTAAAATGCTACATATAGTGCAAAATAACATTGTAAATTTTAGAACAGTGCAAGGGTTGGGAATTTTTTATGGTAATTCATCCATATATAGAAATCCAAACGGAAAAATAAAGACAACTATTGAAAGAAAGTTTGTAATAATTAATGAGCCATTATAACTGTTTGATAAGTAATACTTATTTACCTATAAATGTCAAATCTGACATTAGCGTCGGATACTTTATGTAATGGTTGTTTACACATGTGACTTGAAAAATCCATATCGGCCAAAAAATGGGATTAAATCGTGAAAATTTGCGTGCAATGCTTTATTACTTCAATACATTTAATATTGCATGAACATTTTGGTCGTTGGATATCGCATAAAATTCAATCGCGTTGCTTCAAAACACGTCTAAAAGATTCTGACATGTGACGAATACTGGATCTATGCATATGAGACCTAAACTAAACCAATCGACTGTAAGGGTCTTTCGAGACGAGCCAAATCCAACAAAAGTTGTTCGCTCATAGCACTTTGAAGGAAATGGTCGCTTGTTCTTTGGAAAAACAAGTTGCCACTTTTACCAGAAATATTGGGAGAAATGAGAAAAACGAACCGCCAAAGAAGAATCATTCTCCATCCCAACAATGCGAGATCTCACACATTACGTCAAATAAATAGCATACAGCCCTGTTTCGCATCAAAAATCAATTGTATGGTCAATGTTTTTTGACACTTGACGAAGCGGAGGTTGATGTGTTTAAATCGCATGTTTCGCATCATTCGGAGTGGGAAAAGTGCTTCAATCACATGCTAAAATTATATGGATTTTCATGGAGACTATTTTGAAAAACAATAAAACTATTTTTGATAACAAATATATGTTTTTTCATGTGTATCTCAAAACTTTTCTAATGTTGTCTAATCATGGTGAGGCTACTTATAGATGTTTGTGTTTTCACCTGCAACTTTTATTATATATATTAGTTATTTATACGTTATAATATCTTACATTAAATTATGAGTTTTTATGTGAGTAAGTGGTTGCCCCATTTGGAAATGTTCATATTTTAATGCAAATTTTTTCTCTTTAATTGGTTGTTTGGTTAATATTTTAATATTTTTTCTCCTTTTCTAATGTGCGAGTACATGCAAATTCAACTTAAATTTATAATGTCTAGCCTTGATCCAGTCAAAATATATTGACGAAGCGTGGATAATAATTTAAATTGTCGCTCTTATATCATTAAATGAATATTTAAGGTAGTTAAATAAAAAGAATAACACATTGTTTATTTGCCAAAAATACATTTGATTAACGTAAAGGTTATAGCAAATTTGAAGGTAACTAAAAATAAATGTTGTATACATAAGTAACATTGTTATGGGTTCAATTAATCAAATCATATTTGTGTCAAATAACTAACCAATATATAAAAGTTTTTACACTATCCTATTAACATAAAAATATAGTTCAGGATCCTTAGTTTTTGAGAAAACGGATAGTTTACGGGGACATGTTATAAAAATTTTGTGTTGTTAATGATGCATTCTACATATACCTTTAAGGAACGCACTATTTTCAGAGTCTATTAAAATCACTGTTGGTGGTTTGACATTTGTATTATTGAACTTGTTAGTTTTAGAAGTACTTTATTTTGTCTTTGGCGATTCGCAGTTTTCCTTTTTTATTTATTTACAACAACCAGGCTTTTTAGTTTTATTCAAATAATGTTTGCCATTTAGTTTATATTTCTTGGTAAACCGTTATTCATGTTTGCTCTAAATATTGATTAACGAATTGTCATATATTCTTGCTATAACCATTGTGTAATTTTGTAGGTTATTTATTAATTCCGAATTCACTAAATATCTATCTTTTAGGGTTAATCATTTTCACAATAAATGATCGTATCAATATTTAAATAATTATTTACATTCTTTTTTTATGAATTTTAGTTATTGGTTTTCTCCAATTAACATTTGTATTTTAGTTTTTGTATTAGTCTGGAAGCTTACGTTTAGAATTGAATATTGCACTTTTTTAGCTATATTTTTTGTTTTTATTTGCATTTTCTAACTATATACAGTTTTCCTTTTACGTTGCGCTTTCCTTCCATAGTCCGTCATCATCAATTTCCATTTCCATAGAATTTCCTTAGCTTTTAGACATCATTGTATAATGAAAAAAAAATCGTTTAATAGTCTGGCCTATATTTTACTCACTCTCTTTATTCCACTACTACAAGTTAGCAAAAACTGCGAAAAGTAATATTTGTCATCATTTTATTAATCCTCCAAAATTTATTCTACAAGTCAAACTTGATTAGTCAAAAAAAAAGAAACATTATTTGATTATTATATTATCAAAAAATAGTTATATTTATTTGTACTTGTGTAACGATGTAATGAAATAATGTTTTACAATTATATTTTTTTTGCAGATGTTGAATCTTGTTGATAAACCCGATTACAGACAGTTAGTAGTTGAATTGTTAACAATAGTATCTACAATTTTAGGAAGAAATCCCGAATTAACTTTTAGTCAGCCATTGGATTTGGAACAGCTTATAAAAGACGCTGCTCATATGTATGCTAAAGTAAGTAGGAAAGTAATTTTAGAGTCAGGAAGGTGGTTTCGTTGTCTCGATTTCAATGGCGTAGACGTGGGGATTATTTTAGTAAGCGAAGCAAAAAAAAAATTTCCGTGTTTAAAATTTAATAACGTTGCCGTATATTAAATCGAAGAAAGGAAATTTCGGTTTTCAAATAGTCTCATCTTTTGTCTTTCCGATGATTTTTGTTTTAAATCGATATCTCGAATAGATTTTGAGTTATACATTTTTAAAAGTAGACGTGATCATTTTGTTGGTTAAATACGAATAATTTTTACAATTTTTATATTTAAAAATATTACAAATGAATATGTTATACCGGTACGAGTGAACTTAATAACTCTATTATAAATAGTTTATGAATTATAATAACATTAATTTTCTATTTGATATCAGAACTTTTTCAAAAAATAAAAATTAATACAATTTTATTTTGTTGCAAGATTATTTCAAATTCTTTCAAAAAATCAACTTGTTTTTTATCACATTTATGAAGGATTTGTTGTTTCAATTGTTTTGTTAAGTGTAGGTTTGTGTTTAGTGTCAATGAGGTGTTTTTCGTAATGTGACTTATCTGTTTTTTTTATCTATAAGCTCTCATAAGTGTTCACTATATCAGAATTCAAAATTTCTAAGGGAGGGCTCTATAATAATAATTATTATTATTCATAATAAATATGGAAAGATAAATAATACTTATCTTGAATAATTTCTACAGTATTCCAAAGCTTTTTAAGTTATATTCAATCGACCTAGGTTTCGCTGTTTTGACATCAGCATTTTCTATATATATACGGGGTGACGCATTAGCGTGGCAAAGCTCGATGAGTCGGCTATTATTGAAGTTACAAAAAAAAAGTATTTACAAAAAGTGTAGGCAGTCTTGAGATTCCCATTTTAAAATTAGTCCCAAATATTCAGGAACTCAGTGCCAGACCAAAGTTATATTTTTTTAAATGGAATATCCCGTATTGTTTTACATTTTTATAAACCTCTTGCCGAGGTAATTCCAACGATGTATCACACTTGATGTCTATTATGTTTAATAATGTATCTATAACCGTCTGAAAATCATATTTTTTTTAAATTTAGATATCTGTAGCTGCCAAACGGCTTACATATCCCTATCCTATGTTTTCAAGTTCTATGCTATGTCATTAAAAATACTTGATACAGAGTGGTAAAAAATTTGAAATCCTATCTGATTATAATTATAATAGGGAAAGTAAGCCGTTTTTAGTGATTTTCAAGGGTTTGGCTGCTACAGTCATCCAAATTAAAAAAAAATGTGATTTTCAGATGGCTAAAGAACCTTTATTATACATAACAGACATCTAGTGATACATTGTTGAAATCAGCTCGACACGAGCTTTATAAAAATGTAAAAACATACATGGTATTCCATTTAAAATAACCTAACTCTCTACACTTTTTCTAAATACCTGTTTTTCGTAATTCAATAATATCGGACTAATCGATCTTTGCCACACTAATGCGTCACCCCGTATATATCATTACAATCCTAATTAAAAACATCAGGTATTTGTAAGTTAAATAATCTGGAATATTAATGACGTATAATTCCTAAATATTTAAATAACGATTTGCCTGGAAAATCCTGTAAACCCTCTTAATTTTTTATTTCACCCATGAATCCAATTGACAAATGATATTTGTTAAATTAAGTAAAGTGTTTCTTTCAGGATAATGATTTGGAAGCTGAAAAGGTATCTTACTTATTGGAAATATCATATGTAAGGTCAACAGGTTATTTAGCAAGAGCAGTAGTGAACACTGTCCTGAAAGGAGGAAAAATTTCTCAAGATTTGGAAAATGACCCAGAACCATGCAATATATCTTAAAAAACTTTTAGTTAAAAAAACTAGTGATCAGTTAATTAAATATCCGATAGTGTTGTTTGTTTTCAACAGTTATAATATAATATAATGTAATATAATAAAAATAACCAATTGAATTTATGTTGTATTGAAGAACAAACTGTTTGTTGTTATATTTATAATAAAAATTATATATTTTGTGCCATTTATGTTATAAAGGGAAATATATTTTATTTGGATAATCCTGCATTTTATTGTATTTTTTAATTCATCCTGTTCTTTTTATTTTTGCCAAGCGTGCATATTACTTATTAGGTTGTGTCGAAATTATTACTCTTACATTGATGGTAAAGAGCTGTTTTCAAAAAGACTAAGTTTGCAAAGATCAGTTAAGCAGAACCGGAGTTACAAGCGTTTTTCCATAAAAAGGTTCCCACTCTCCTTCGCCTCTTATTTGAAAAGATAGACTAAAACTTGTGAAATCAAATAAACGCAGAATTTTTGGAAGAATACGACGATCGTATTTTCAATGCCTCTTAATTAGACAAAATTTAATTTTTGGTATTGAACTACGCCC
Organism: Hermaeophaga mercurialis; assembly: GCA_951812935.1. Taxonomy (NCBI): domain Eukaryota; kingdom Metazoa; phylum Arthropoda; class Insecta; order Coleoptera; family Chrysomelidae; genus Hermaeophaga; species Hermaeophaga mercurialis. Next base: position 36,582,412 of record OX638361.1, on the reverse strand, counting down.
TCTAGGGGTGGACATGTAAACTTGAAAATAATTTCCAGGTTTTTCTAAAGGCCAATTTTGTTATAATTTTTTTCCCGAAGCTGTACTATACACGATTAACGTCGCAGCTTGAAGTTGAGATTCAAAAGAGGAATCTTTGGGTCTAGGTTCTTGGAGTTTGGAGATGGATTTTTGAATATGGGATTTTTTGTAGCTGTTGGAGAGGAGTGCCGATTTGATGTGATTCAGTTCATGTGAAAGATTTTCTGGTTAAGAAATAGAGATGGCACGTGCAACTAAGTAGTTATACAAAGTCGGTTCTGGCCCGCGCATGCGCAGTGCGCGCGTCCCGCAGTCGAGAGCGGCCATTTTTAGTCCAATAATGTCAAAGTTCCACAAAGTGTTAGTAGATGGCGTTGGTGGTGGTGCCAAAGTTCCACAAAGTGTTAGTAGATGGCGTTGGAGAGCGGCGGCGACGGCGGCGGCCATTTTTAGTCCAATTATGTCAAAGTTCCAGAAAGTGTTAGTAGATGGCGTTGGAGAGCGGCGGCGACGGCCATTTTTAGTCTTGAACGTGTTGGCAGTTCAGCCAAAAAAAGAAGAAGTCACATGTCACCTGTCATCTGTCACCTCTCATCTGTGACCTGTCACTAGAAATACTGGTCTTGAACGTGTTGGCAGTTCAACCAAAAAGAAGAAGTCATCTGTGACCTGTCACTAGAAATACTGGTCTTGAACGTGTTGACAGTTCAGCCAAAAAAAGAAGAAGTCATATGTCACCTGTCATCTGTCACCTCTCATATGTCACCTCTCATCTGTGACCTGTCACTAGAAATACTGGTCTTGAACGTGTTGGCAGTTCAGCCAAAAAAAGAAGAAGTCACCTGTCATCTGTCATCTGTCACATGTTGCCATAAGGGCACAAAGCGCTTAACTTCGCTGTTATTGGTCCAATTGAATCGCGGAAAAAACAGGCATTATCTATGAGTGACGTAGATGTCAAATTTAAAGAAAAAACATGCGCAATGAACGTTGCCATAAGGGCACAAAGCGCTTAACTTCGTTGTTATTGGTCCAATTGAATCGCGGAAAAAACGGGCATTATCTATGAGTGACGTAGATGTCAAATTTAAAGAAAAAACATGCGCAATGAGCGTGGCCATAAGGGCATAAAGCGCTTAACTTCGTTGTTATTGGTCCAATTGAATTGAGGAAAAAACAGGCATTATCTATGAGTGACGTAGATGTCAAATTTAAAGAAAAAACATGCGCAGTGAACGTTGCCATAAAGGCATTAGCGCTTAACTTCGTAATTATTGGACCAATTGAATCGAGGAAAAAACAGGCATTATCTACAAGCGACGTAGCTGTTAAATTTAAAGAAAAAACATGCGCTGTGAACGTTGCCATAAGGGCACAAAGCGCTTAACTTCGTTGTTATTGGTCCAATTGAATTGAGGAAAAAACAGACATTATCTATAAGTAACGTAGATGTCAAATTTAAAGAAAAACATGCGCAATGATGGTTGCCATAAGGGCACAAAGCGCTTAACTTCGTTGTTATTGGTCCAATTGAATGGTGAAAAAGACAGGTATTATCTATATGTGACGTAGATGTCCAATGTAAAGAAAAGCATGCGCAATGATGGTTGCCATAAGGGCACAAAGCGCTTAACTTCGTTGTTATTGGTCCAATTGAATGGTGAAAAAGACAGGTATTATCTATAAGTGACGTAGATGTCCAATTTAAAGAAAAACATGCGCAATGATGGTTGCCATAAGGGCACAAAGCGCTTAACTTCGTTGTTATTGGTCCAATTGAATGGTGAAAAAGACAGGTATTATCTATATGTGACGTAGATGTCCAATGTAAAGAAAAGCATGCGCAATGAACGTTGCCATAGAGGCATTAGCGCTTAACTTCGTAATTATAGGACCAATTGAATCGCGGAAAAAACAAACATTATCTACAAGCGACGTAGCTGTTAAATTTAAAGAAAAAACATGCGCAGTGAACGTTGCCATAAGGGCATTAGCGCTTAACTTCGCTGTTATTGGTCCAATTGAATAGCGAAAAAGACAGGTATTATCTATAAGTAGCGTGGATGTCAAATTTAAAGAAAAAACATGCGCAATGAGCGTGGCCATAAGGGCACAAAGCGCTTAACTTCCTTGTTATTGGTCCAATTGAATTGAGGAAAAAAACAGGCATTATCTATGAGTGACGTGGATGTCAAATTTAAAGAAAAAATATGCGCAGTGAACGTTGCCATAAGGGCATTAGCGCTTAACTTCCTTGTTATTGGTCCAATTGAATAGCGAAAAAGACCAGTATGATCTAGAAGTAGCGTAGATGTCAAATTTAAAGAAAAAACATGCGCAATGAACGTTGCCATAAGGGCACAAAGCGCTTAACTTCATTATTATTGGTCCAATTGAATGACGAAAAAGACAGATATCATGTAAAGGGGACATAGACGCTAAATTTAAAGAAAAGCATGCGCAATGAACGTTGTCATAAAGGCATTAGCGTTTAACTTCGTTATTATTGGTCCAATTTAATTATGAAAAAGGTAGGTATTATCTATAAGTGCCGTAGATGTCAAATTTAAAGAAAAACATGCGCAATGAACGTGGCCATAAGGACACAAAGCGCTTAACTTCCTCGTTATTGGTCCAATTGAATAGCGGAAAAAACAGGCATTATCTATAAGTGACATAGATGGCAAATTTAAAGAAAAGCATGCGCAATGAACGTTGCCATAAGGGCACAAAGCGCTTAACTTCACTGTTATTGGTCCAATTGAATTGAGGAAAAAAACAGGCATTATCTATGAGTGGTGTAGATGTCAAATTTAATGAAAAAATATGCGCAGTGAACGTTGCCATAAGGGCACAAAGCGCTTAACTTCGCTGTTATTGGTCCAATTGAATAGCGAAAAAGACCAGTATGATCTAGAAGTAGCGTAGATGTCAAATTTAAAGAAAAAACATGCGCAATGAACGTGGCCAAAAGGGCACAAAGCGCTTAACTTCGCTGTTATTGGTCCAATTGAATCGCGGAAAAAACAGGTATCAGGTAAAAGTGACGTAGATGTCAAATTTAAAGAAAAAACATGCGCAATGAACGTTGCCATAAGGGCACAAAGCGCTTAACTTCATTATTATTGGTCCAATTGAATGACGAAAAGGACAGATATCATGTAAAGGGGACATAGACGCTAAATTTAAAGAAAAGCATGCGCAATGAACGTTGTCATAAAGGCATTAGCGTTTAACTTCGTTATTATTGGTCCAATTTAATTATGAAAAAGGTAGGTATTATCTATAAGTGCCGTAGATGTCAAATTTAAAGAAAAACATGCGCAATGAACGTGGCCATAAGGACACAAAGCGTTTATCTTCGTTGTTATTAATCCAATTGAATTGAGGAAAAAAAAAACAGGCATTATCCACAAGCAACGTAGATGCTAATTTTACGAAAAAATTGCTTGATCATGATTGGAATTATGTCACGTGATCTAGAGGGGGTTATTATATAATATTTATTAATAACGCTTGGAGGGATTATTGCTTTAAGACATGCGTCGTCAAGACAAACATATTTGGGAAAAAGTCCTTAAATTTGAAGAAAGACTCAAGCAACTTCGTAAAGATATTAAACTGTACGAAGACAAAGAAAACGTTATAAAGCAGTTGGGCGATTTAAATTTGGACAATACAAGAATACCGAAAAAAGTACTATGTTGCTGTTACCCCTTAAGACGAATTCAACCAACACCAACAGTTCTTCAGGTGCCGGTGACGCCATGGATGGACAATTAAATGGTGAAATTAGCAAGACATTTACAATATCGTGCCTCACGTTATCTGCTATATGTATTTTGTTACTAAAATTTCTTTATAAATGTATTCAAAGAAGGTTTCAATCCTCATGTAATGTTGCAATAAACAACTAAAAATATGCAAAAGGTGTTTCATTAAAACTCAAAAATTTTTCATATCATTTATTAAAAATCAAAAAAAATTTCATTTCACCATGTGTAATATTTTTCGAAGAAAAACAAAAAATTGTGCTGAAAGAGTATATAATAAAGAACGAACCGTTTAATTATTTTTTTATTATATTCAATTTACTTGGTAGGTACATTTTATTCATAAAAAGATATAATTTTTGTCAATAGGGTTTTCAATTGTTCTTTTAACCCTACGCTGGGACAGGGTATGTTAAATAGATTCCAACTAAATTGTCCAGCTTCAACAACTTTTTTCGTATATTCACTATATTTGTAATATACGTTTAAGTTTTTGTTGAAAAAGTAAATGAAACCATCTATATATCTAAACGCTGATGTCAAGTCCATCGGTATACCGGGAAATTGATCGGTTATACGTCCACGACTAATTATTTTTCCAGGATCATTATTGTATTCTACATAGGAAACGTTGTTATAGAAAACAAAAGTTCTACCACTATTTGATTGAAATAACGCATTAATATAAGCATCTGAGGGCACAGGTAAATAATAATCATTTTGAATATTTAAATTTGGAAATGAGGCTACATAACATTTTCGATTACCAAACGTTATTAAATCCCCCGCTGAATTTTGAAAAATGTGAGAAAATGGGGTCGAGGAAGTCTTAAGTTCATTGGGTAGATAATTACTTAACGGCTCAGGACTTGAAGGTATGAGCATACTATTTAAATCAAATTTCCACAAAGATGTATTAAATCCGACGTACAATCGATAATTAGGAAACGTTGGAGCTGTTGCAAGAAACATGAAATCAGGTGATTTAATATTACATAAATTTTTGTATTGAAGCGAAACAGTCATCGGCGTCTTAACAGAAGAAGAAGAAGAAGAAGAAGAAGAAGAAATGTGTTTTCGAGTGGTTGGAGGATAAATTGTACTCGTTGTCGTTGTCGTTGTTGTCGGCGTTCGTCGTCGTCGTGGACCATACAAGAATTCTAATGCATTCTTATCATCTTCATCTAGAGGAGTTAACTTTTGCTGATACCATGGAAACATAATTGCAGACTCTACTTCACTATGTCCTAACCCAAGGGTGTGACCGATTTCATGTACCAACACCATAAGAAAGCTTACTTGACCATCAGGAACATTATCATCATCATCCCCAAAATACCATTGCTCGCCAGCATCCATATGAATTTCAATACACCCATTAGCACTAGGAAAATGTGCGTGAGCCAATATTTTCCCAGGCCCATCAAAGTTTTGTGGACATCGATGGTGACCTGTGCAGCTTTCTCGAAAATCATGTTTTTTGGGTACGACGGTTATAGTAATATCGGGTTTCGGTGTTGGAAATTGAAATTGGAATCACGTTCCCATATTGCAAAAGCCTTAAAAATTTGATACCCAGCCCCCGATTTCATAGTCGAAGAGTTTTTGACGACAAACTCATGGCTATCGAATTAAAGAAGGCTGAACTACTCTTCAACAAACCCCTGTATATCGGCATGGCTATCCTGGACATTTCTAAAACCTGTATGTATGATTTTCACTATAATTTCATGTTACCAACTATGGGGGTGGAAAATGTAAAATTAATGTACACTGACACCGATAGTTTTATTTACGAATTAAATTGCGATGACGTTTACAAAAGTTTGATTGGAGAGCACTTAGAAAAATTTGGCACTTCAGATTACCCCTCAAATAACGCCTATAAGATTCCTTTAGTAAATAAAAAAATTCCCGGTTTAATGAAGGATGAAGCTAATGGTAAAATAATGACACATTTTGTGGGATTACGATCAAAAATGTATAGTTATAAAGTGCAAGGTGGCAAAGTAGTGAAAAAATCAAAGGGGGTTAAGTCCAATGTCGTAAAAAATAAAATCATATTCGAGGATTACCTAAATTGTTTGCAAAATAATAATAAAAAATATATTACACAACACACTATTCGATCTTATTTGCATGATGTATATAGCATAAGTCAGACTAAAATTGGACTTAGCCCCTATGATGATAAGCGTCAATTACTTCCCCACTCACATGATACCCTTCCGTGGGGATATAAAAGTTAATTTTTTCTTTTTTTTTTTGCCCTACCGTAGAGTTTAACGGGGAAAGTTTTTCAAAATTTTAATAAATTAAGATGTGATTACTGATTATTAGCTTGCCATAATTTTGAAATATTTATTGAATATGCAGAAATATTGTGCTTGGTTTCGATATGATTTACATGAAAATAAACGAGTGCGATTTTCAGACTGAACTATGTGTACCTAATAAATTATTTATAGTTTTATGTATTAGTTATATATGTTTGCTTACTGTATTATTTGTAGTTTGCTTGGGTAATAAAAAATAAAATATAAGAAAGAAGTGTTTTATTTCAAAAAAAAAAAAAAAAAAAAACTTGGTACTTTTTTTTAATTTGAACAATGATTTAATATATCATTAATTACATCATCTTTATAGTAATACATGTACTCTTGTAGAGCATTTTTTTCTAAACAATTTGGCATAACAGCACAAATTAAAATTAAAGTATTAAATCTACTAGTGTCGTCGACACAAATACTATTGAAATTAACAGCAAAATAAGCTCGTGTAGAGTCTATTAAATTACAGTAGAATGTATTAAAGTTCAAGTCTTCTAGCAACGAAATGTAGTTCTTCACCAAATTGCAATTTGCTTCAAGGATGTCGGAAACATCATACTCGTCCAGGTAGAACTCGACTCCATGTTTGTTTGCAAGTAGGAACTTGGTATCGTCGTACACTAATTGAGTAACTTTACAAAAGTCTCCACAAGGGAAAACTACAGGATCGTATTCGTCAGGAGGTGACGGTAGATTCTCGTGAAAAAAGTCATCGTATCTCTGACGCAGCAATTCAATAAAAGTAGTCCACTCAAATGTACCAAACGAAATTCTTCCGGGTCGAAGTAAAGGTGTTAGCGTTATTGCAGGATTAAAGGTTCTGGTTGGACTTATTCCGCACAAAAGTGCATAACTTCTTAGGGAAAAATTCGTTTCCAGTAGATGGTATCGCTCCAATTTAGCAGCATACTCGTATGAAATGAAAGCTTGGTCGATTTCCTCAACACAATCATTAAGCGTCACTGCATAAGGTGAAGGAGGTGTTGGCGACGGTGACGGCGATGACGATGCCGAGTCACTTTCAAAAACAATTTCACAAGAACTATAACCACTATCTTGACTACTCATGTTGTCGGTTGGTTGATTTAAATTGTAGGTGCACCACACGACTGAATAAAATGTAGGTTCGCACACACACACACTTGTATTTATATACCCCCACTATGAGGGACAACGATAAGTTTGAAGGTTATTCAAAAAAGGCCCCTTGAATTGCTAAATTTGTTCGTATTTTCCATAAGATTCTATACAAAATCAGTCTTGGATAGACAAAAATTCTATTGTTTAAATGTTTTATTTTGTAAAGTATTATACATTTTATTTCTATGAGTTATATTTAAAACGGGATTAATAATTTTAGCAGCTTCTTCTATTCGGCGTTTAAAACGTCGTTGATTAAGATATCTTGATTCCCAATCACTTGTTTCAACATCTAATGATTCCCATATGTGAACGTGATTGTAATCTTCATTAAAAGTTACTTTCTTCATATCTTTTCTTTAAGAACATCGGGGTATTTGAATATAAGTTCTAGTAATAAACTATATGTAATCGGATGCGCTTGTTTTATAGGCTCCATTGTAGTAAGAGCTGTGTTGATGATATCTTCCTTGTTTTTAACCGCCATTTGTAAAATTTTTAAGGAACCTACAAACTGCTGGCTTTTTAATACTTCAATGTTGTGCGTAATTAAGGGTAAGCATCTCCAGAGCTCGGAAAGGGAAATTGATCCTAACCAGACAGTAGCATGTCCAGTTAATACTTTCAAAACAGTAATGCTTTCAAAATTTTCAAACTGTAACAAAAACCGGCTAACATCTATTGATTCCTGCTTTCCCGCTGTTATAAAATCTTCAATAGTTTCTTTGAAGGATAAAAACTCCTTCCACTCTTTTTCACTAAACACGATACAGTTTCCTTTGTTTGCAGATATTTTCACACACGGAGCAAAATTTAAATCATGCGACAGACTCACTGCGACATATTTCGTATTCGATTTATTCAGGTAGAACCTTTGTTCACCCAAATAGATATTTTTCACTTTTGATTCTTCTGTAAACTGCATGATGACTGCCTGACTAACTTCACCGGAGAAAGTCTTAATATTTATTAGTATGAAAAAAATGGGTGGGGATTCTATATTTCTTAACTCCATAGCACATTCAGTGTGTTAGGCCTGAATGGTATTTAGCTTTCCCATTTTATGGTACAATCACATTTAACGGATTTTTCTATAAATAAAAAAGAATATTTCTTATCAACATTTTTCAATCCGCTTTGACTATTTGTTTAATTTTCATTCAACAACCTTTTTTACTCATAAATTAAAAACCTTTTTTTGTTTTAATATGATTTATTAAGGATATCTAAACATTATTGAATAATTATTTTCACCGTAATTGGTACAGTTGCATTTTGTAAAGACTCCTTCTGACCACGGATTGCTGCAAAATGTTGTAAACTGATTCCCTGTTTTCATTAGATGTTGAACTATTTTGCATGCGTAACCTTTTCTTCTGTGTTTGCCAAATGTATATATATAATTTAATATTCTGGGAACATCATGTTGTCCTAATGGATCGAAATCACATCTTGATAATAAGGCGAAAGCTGCAACTTCATCACCGATGTAGAGGATGTAACAAGATATTCTAGTTTCTTGACTCCATTGTTCAATTAAAAGATCTTTTACAGGTAAACGCAATATTTTATTTACAGCTCTTTTACCTATAAGAAATTCAATTTTTTCCATCTCGAGTGTTTAGGACCGAACGACTTGTGTTAATTGTACTCTCTGTTTTATTTCGTTACCACATATACAAATGGAAAGATAAAAAAGTGAGTGGGGGTCTAATAATCACGGTATGTTCACGTGAAAAGGGGCTTTTTCGCGATGTTTTAAGAAATACTCGTTCTCAATAAAATACGTGTTTCTAGGTTATCACTTCATTCGCGGTTTTGATAATTTCGTATTGTTTTTAAGTTTTCAAAATTCAACATGGCTGCGCTCGTGGGCGAGTTCATTATTACAAGAGGGGGTGACACGTGTAACAGCACGTCTGTGAAAAGTCTTATGCAATAATTTTATAAGTTGCACAAATTAGGTACCCATTTGCATAACTATGGCGCTAGATAATCCGGTTTTACAAAGGAGCATCTCACATAAAATTTTATTTACACTTTATTTAACTATATTACATTGGTAATAATAACTTGTAAAGTGTATCTCAAAAAAATAGGTTAAACATTTGACGTTCACGTGGCGTAAAACGTGAGGTGCGTAGTGTAAAACGTGAGGTGCGTGACGTAAAACGTGAGGTGCGTGACGTAAAACGTGATGTGCGTGACGTAAAACGTGAGGTGCGTGACGTAAAACGTGAGGTGCGTGACGTAAAACGTGAGGTGCGTGACGTAAAACGTGAGGTGCGTGACGTAAAACGTGAGGTGCGTGACGTAAAACGTGAGGTGCGTGACGTAAAACGTGAGGTGCGTGACGTAAAACGTGAGGTGCGTGACGTAAAACGTGAGGTGCGTGACGTAAAACGTGAGGTGCGTGACGTAAAACGTGAGGTGCGTTACGTAAAACGTGAGGTGCGTGACGTAAAACGTGAGGTGCGTGACGTAAAACGTGACGTGTGTGACGTTTACGTGACGTGTGTGACGTTTTTGATGTTTTACGTGGCGTTTACGTGACCTTTTTGACTTCATCCTGTATGGTAATTAAAAGTCTCTCTCTCTCTCTTTTTAAAAAATTTATAAGAATAAATGCAAAATATATATACGTACACATTTCTTACATTTTCATTTATATTCAACATGTGTGTTGGTAAAGTACTTGTACTGCTTCTCTTAACAGCCCACGCAAATTCTGCGAACGTTACTCTAGAATATTTTGTATCATTTTTGCAACGGTTTGGCTACATTAATCAAAATGAAATCGTAGGTGATAGCCTTAAAAATGTGTTAGCAAATTTTCAAGAAAAATATAATCTACCTGTGGATGGAACTCTGAACGCTGCCACTATTCAATTAATTAATAAACCTAGATGTACTGTTGGTGAAAATTCATTTACAACGATATCAAGATGGCAAAATAAAACGAGTTTGCGATGGTATTTTCCTCAAGCCCGTTCGGAACATCTTTTAACAGCTCAAAAGGCTTTTGCAATATGGGAACGTGATTCCAATTTCAATTTTCAACTAGTTCAATTTCCAACACCGAAACCCGATATTACTATAACCGTCGTACCCAAAAAACATGATTTTCGAGAAAGCTGCACAGGTCACCATCGATGTCCACAAAACTTTGATGGGCCTGGGAAAATATTGGCTCACGCACATTTTCCTAGTGCTAATGGGTGTATTGAAATTCATATGGATGCTGGCGAGCAATGGTATTTTGGGGATGATGATGATAATGTTCCTGATGGTCAAGTAAGCTTTCTTATGGTGTTGGTACATGAAATCGGTCACACCCTTGGGTTAGGACATAGTGAAGTAGAGTCTGCAATTATGTTTCCATGGTATCAGCAAAAGTTAACCCCTCTAGATGAAGATGATAAGAATGCATTAGAATTCTTGTATGGTCCACGACGACGACGAACGCCGACAACAACGACAACGACAACGAGTACAATTTATCCTCCAACCACTCGAAAACACATTTCTTCTTCTTCTTCTTCTTCTTCTTCTTCTGTTAAGACGCCGATGACTGTTTCGCTTCAATACAAAAATTTATGTAATATTAAATCACCTGATTTCATGTTTCTTGCAACAGCTCCAACGTTTCCTAATTATCGATTGTACGTCGGATTTAATACATCTTTGTGGAAATTTGATTTAAATAGTATGCTCATACCTTCAAGTCCTGAGCCGTTAAGTAATTATCTACCCAATGAACTTAAGACTTCCTCGACCCCATTTTCTCACATTTTTCAAAATTCAGCGGGGGATTTAATAACGTTTGGTAATCGAAAATGTTATGTAGCCTCATTTCCAAATTTAAATATTCAAAATGATTATTATTTACCTGTGCCCTCAGATGCTTATATTAATGCGTTATTTCAATCAAATAGTGGTAGAACTTTTGTTTTCTATAACAACGTTTCCTATGTAGAATACAATAATGATCCTGGAGAAATAATTAGTCGTGGACGTATAACCGATCAATTTCCCGGTATACCGATGGACTTGACATCAGCGTTTAGATATATAGATGGTTTCATTTACTTTTTCAACAAAAACTTAAACGTATATTACAAATATAGTGAATATACGAAAAAAGTTGTTGAAGCTGGATAATTTAGTTGGAATCTATTTAACATACCCTGTCCCAGCGTAGGGTTAAAAGAACAATTGAAAACCCTATTGACAAAAATTATATCTTTTTATGAATAAAATGTACCTACCAAGTAAATTGAATATAATAAAAAAATAATTAAACGGTTCGTTCTTTATTATATACTCTTTCAGCACAATTTTTTGTTTTTCTTCGAAAAATATTACACATGGTGAAATGAAATTTTTTTTGATTTTTAATAAATGATATGAAAAATTTTTGAGTTTTAATGAAACACCTTTTGCATATTTTTAGTTGTTTATTGCAACATTACATGAGGATTGAAACCTTCTTTGAATACATTTATAAAGAAATTTTAGTAACAAAATACATATAGCAGATAACGTGAGGCACGATATTGTAAATGTCTTGCTAATTTCACCATTTAATTGTCCATCCATGGCGTCACCGGCACCTGAAGAACTGTTGGTGTTGGTTGAATTCGTCTTAAGGGGTAACAGCAACATAGTACTTTTTTCGGTATTCTTGTATTGTCCAAATTTAAATCGCCCAACTGCTTTATAACGTTTTCTTTGTCTTCGTACAGTTTAATATCTTTACGAAGTTGCTTGAGTCTTTCTTCAAATTTAAGGACTTTTTCCCAAATATGTTTGTCTTGACGACGCATGTCTTAAAGCAATAATCCCTCCAAGCGTTATTAATAAATATTATATAATAACCCCCTCTAGATCACGTGACATAATTCCAATCATGATCAAGCAATTTTTTCGTAAAATTAGCATCTACGTTGCTTGTGGATAATGCCTGTTTTTTTTTTCCTCAATTCAATTGGATTAATAACAACGAAGATAAACGCTTTGTGTCCTTATGGCCACGTTCATTGCGCATGTTTTTCTTTAAATTTGACATCTACGGCACTTATAGATAATACCTACCTTTTTCATAATTAAATTGGACCAATAATAACGAAGTTAAACGCTAATGCCTTTATGACAACGTTCATTGCGCATGCTTTTCTTTAAATTTAGCGTCTATGTCCCCTTTACATGATATCTGTCTTTTTCGTCATTCAATTGGACCAATAATAATGAAGTTAAGCGCTTTGTGCCCTTATGGCAACGTTCATTGCGCATGTTTTTTCTTTAAATTTGACATCTACGTCACTTTTACCTGATACCTGTTTTTTCCGCGATTCAATTGGACCAATAACAGCGAAGTTAAGCGCTTTGTGCCCTTTTGGCCACGTTCATTGCGCATGTTTTTTCTTTAAATTTGACATCTACGCTACTTCTAGATCATACTGGTCTTTTTCGCTATTCAATTGGACCAATAACAGCGAAGTTAAGCGCTTTGTGCCCTTATGGCAACGTTCACTGCGCATATTTTTTCTTTAAATTTGACATCTACACCACTCATAGATAATGCCTGTTTTTTTCCTCAATTCAATTGGACCAATAACAGTGAAGTTAAGCGCTTTGTGCCCTTATGGCAACGTTCATTGCGCATGCTTTTCTTTAAATTTGCCATCTATGTCACTTATAGATAATGCCTGTTTTTTCCGCGATTCAATTGGACCAATAACGAGGAAGTTAAGCGCTTTGTGTCCTTATGGCCACGTTCATTGCGCATGTTTTTCTTTAAATTTGACATCTACGGCACTTATAGATAATACCTACCTTTTTCATAATTAAATTGGACCAATAATAACGAAGTTAAACGCTAATGCCTTTATGACAACGTTCATTGCGCATGCTTTTCTTTAAATTTAGCGTCTATGTCCCCTTTACATGATATCTGTCTTTTTCGTCATTCAATTGGACCAATAATAATGAAGTTAAGCGCTTTGTGCCCTTATGGCAACGTTCATTGCGCATGTTTTTTCTTTAAATTTGACATCTACGCTACTTCTAGATCATACTGGTCTTTTTCGCTATTCAATTGGACCAATAACAAGGAAGTTAAGCGCTAATGCCCTTATGGCAACGTTCACTGCGCATATTTTTTCTTTAAATTTGACATCCACGTCACTCATAGATAATGCCTGTTTTTTTCCTCAATTCAATTGGACCAATAACAAGGAAGTTAAGCGCTTTGTGCCCTTATGGCCACGCTCATTGCGCATGTTTTTTCTTTAAATTTGACATCCACGCTACTTATAGATAATACCTGTCTTTTTCGCTATTCAATTGGACCAATAACAGCGAAGTTAAGCGCTAATGCCCTTATGGCAACGTTCACTGCGCATATTTTTTCTTTAAATTTGACATCCACGTCACTCATAGATAATGCCTGTTTTTTTCCTCAATTCAATTGGACCAATAACAAGGAAGTTAAGCGCTTTGTGCCCTTATGGCCACGCTCATTGCGCATGTTTTTTCTTTAAATTTGACATCCACGCTACTTATAGATAATACCTGTCTTTTTCGCTATTCAATTGGACCAATAACAGCGAAGTTAAGCGCTAATGCCCTTATGGCAACGTTCACTGCGCATGTTTTTTCTTTAAATTTAACAGCTACGTCGCTTGTAGATAATGTTTGTTTTTTCCGCGATTCAATTGGTCCTATAATTACGAAGTTAAGCGCTAATGCCTTTATGGCAACGTTCATTGCGCATGCTTTTCTTTACATCTAAGTCTAAACGACTTTTATACATTTCCGTAAATCAAAAATCAATTGCGTGATCAACATTTTTCAAGTACAGAAGATGAAGTTGAATTTGACATCTACGTTACTTATAGATAATGTCTGTTTTTTCCGCGATTCAATTGGACCAATAACAACAAAGTTAAGCGCTTTGTGCCCTTATGGCAACGTTCATTGCGCATGCTTTTCTTTACATTGGAAATCTACGTCACTTATAGATAATACCTGTCTTTTTCACCATTCAATTGGACCAATAACAACGAAGTTAAGCGCTTTGTGCCCTTATGGCAACCATCATTGCGCATGCTTTTCTTTACATTGGACATCTACGTCACATATAGATAATACCTGTCTTTTTCACCATTCAATTGGACCAATAACAACGAAGTTAAGCGCTTTGTGCCCTTATGGCAACCATCATTGCGCATGTTTTTCTTTAAATTTGACATCTACGTTACTTATAGATAATGTCTGTTTTTTCCTCAATTCAATTGGACCAATAACAACGAAGTTAAGCGCTTTGTGCCCTTATGGCAACGTTCACAGCGCATGTTTTTTCTTTAAATTTAACAGCTACGTCGCTTGTAGATAATGCCTGTTTTTTCCTCGATTCAATTGGTCCAATAATTACGAAGTTAAGCGCTAATGCCTTTATGGCAACGTTCACTGCGCATGTTTTTTCTTTAAATTTGACATCTACGTCACTCATAGATAATGCCTGTTTTTTCCTCAAATCAATTGGACCAATAACAACGAAGTTAAGCGCTTTATGCCCTTATGGCCACGCTCATTGCGCATGTTTTTTCTTTAAATTTGACATCTACGTCACTCATAGATAATGCCCGTTTTTTCCGCGATTCAATTGGACCAATAACAACGAAGTTAAGCGCTTTGTGCCCTTATGGCAACGTTCATTGCGCATGTTTTTTCTTTAAATTTGACATCTACGTCACTCATAGATAATGCCTGTTTTTTCCGCGATTCAATTGGACCAATAACAGCGAAGTTAAGCGCTTTGTGCCCTTATGGCAACATGTGACAGATGACAGATGACAGGTGACTTCTTCTTTTTTTGGCTGAACTGCCAACACGTTCAAGACCAGTATTTCTAGTGACAGGTCACAGATGAGAGGTGACATATGAGAGGTGACAGATGACAGGTGACATATGACTTCTTCTTTTTTTGGCTGAACTGTCAACACGTTCAAGACCAGTATTTCTAGTGACAGGTCACAGATGACTTCTTCTTTTTGGTTGAACTGCCAACACGTTCAAGACCAGTATTTCTAGTGACAGGTCACAGATGAGAGGTGACATATGAGAGGTGACAGATGACAGGTGACATGTGACTTCTTCTTTTTTTGGCTGAACTGCCAACACGTTCAAGACTAAAAATGGCCGTCGCCGCCGCTCTCCAACGCCATCTACTAACACTTTCTGGAACTTTGACATAATTGGACTAAAAATGGCCGCCGCCGTCGCCGCCGCTCTCCAACGCCATCTACTAACACTTTGTGGAACTTTGGCACCACCACCAACGCCATCTACTAACACTTTGTGGAACTTTGACATTATTGGACTAAAAATGGCCGCTCTCGACTGCGGGACGCGCGCACTGCGCATGCGCGGGCCAGAACCGACTTTGTATAACTACTCAACTAAAGAGTTAATTACTGAATACTTTTGGCAGGAATGGTGATGTGAGGTGTAGTGAAGGTATCTATCAGTATGGGTTGGTTTTCTGTACACAGAGTAACCTAATGACCCGTTGAGTTTACGTGTAACCATTATCTCCAAAAAAGGAAAGGAGCCATTGACTTCACTCAGTAAAATAGAACTCTAAAATCACAATTTTAGGAGAAAATTTAAAAGTACGTAGAATGGAGGCTAATAGGCGAATTAAAGACAAAAAACTTTAAGAAAGGCGAGCAAAGTATGAAAATTAATCGGGAGAAGGCAGTGAGGCAAGATCCAATTATTAATGGAAAAGAAAAAATGGTTAAAGAACCAAAGCAAAAAGTAACAGAGCAGACTATAAGAAAAGAGTCAAAGGAAGAAAAGGCACAAATAGAGTTTTCTGAATTTGGGGTAAGTGAAAAAGAAATTTATGACTGACCCAGAAATGTGGGAAAACTTAAAAACCTAGAAATCCAGTAGGAATTCGCTAAAATAGCAAAAGATTGGAAAGAAAGAGGAATAGATAATGACCCATGGGTAATAATGGAAAAAGTAGAAGGCATAATGCAGGAGAAAGCCAGGGAAAAGGAAAAGGAATTGATAATAAGCCAAACGAAATTCTGGAGCAGTGAAGTTGCGGAAATGATGGAAGTAAAATCTAATGAAATAGAGGAAGAATGGAAACAACATGGGCCAGGTAAAAAAGAAAAGAAGAAAGTTGCGAGGAAACAGAAACAAAGAAAGTGGAAAAAACAAAAGCAAAGGCACCACCAGAAGTTGTGGATATGCACATGAAAGAGCTAAAGGAGTTTATAAATCAGGTGAGAGAAATCATTAGAAATATTAATTTTACTATTCAGTTCAACAAAAACAACACTAATATTTATTAATGTCGAAGATAGGGAAAAGCTAATGAAACAACTAAAAGTGGAAGATATTTGTCATTATACATACACTGATAAAAGTGATAGAGTTAAGAGATTTAGTAATGAAGGCTGCCCCAGAAATGGACCTAGAAAAAATACTAATGAACTTACAGAACAAAACTAAAGTCAAAATACTAAAAGTAATCTCACTAAAATCGAATAACAAAGATTAAAAGTAGACTATCTGATATTAGTCAATAAGGACGTAAACTTAAATGCACTATACAACATAACGGAGATTTTAAGTAAAATGGGAGCCGTACAGCAGGAAAAACAAATTAGCTATAACATGAAACCTAAGTGTGTGAAGTGTGTGGAAGTGCATACCACAACAAATTGCAATTTAATAAAACCTGAAACTAGCATAACAAAATTCGTCAATTGCGAGGGACAGCACACTGCTAATTACAAACAGTGTCCTGCATACTTAAAATTCTATAAAAAATTAGGGGAAAATAAAGCAAAATTTAGGAGAACGCAAAATCAAAAAATGTAAATCAAGAATATGGGGTAAATCACATAAGAAAGAAATATATAGTAAGGCAGGGGGTTTCGTTCAGTAACGTTACTAAAAATAAAACTGTCAAGGAAGTAAATAATAACGAATTAAGGGACTTTGAAGAAATAAAAAATTTTATAAATGAAATAGTTAATATTTCTAAAATGTTAAAACTATTCAAATTAATGAAAAACGAGCTATTAATGACTAAATATTTTACAGAAAAAGCATTAACTTTTTCCAAATACAATGAATTATATATTGAACGATAAATAAATTGTAACAAAACTAAATTAAAAAATTAAATAAAGCATTCGATGAACATCGAATAAATAATTAAAAATTCTGAAACTAATAAAAAAAAGCCTGCAAATGCCGTAAAAATGTAGGTAATGAAATAAAATCAATAAAAATTAACGCATTGAAGAAATAATCAGAGAAAGAAGAAAAATGTGTGTTAGTCGCAACATTCCTAAAGTAATAAGAGCAAATGAATATAATAATTTCAAGAAAATAAGGTGGAAAAGGGCAGCCCATTATTATTATTATAGGCAGCCATTTAATTATGTTTCCATGGTAACTTTTATATTTGGATGTTGATTGTTGAGATGATTTAAGAAGTCTGGAAATGTGTGTCGAGAATGAGGTCAAACAATAAATATATCGTCCACGTAACAGAGCCAGACTTTAAGCCGGGTTCACACGGAGTCGTGAACAAGGCGAGAATACTACTACTAAAGCCAGTTAGTCGTGATCACTACCTAGTGTGAACTGGTGGTCGTGGTAGTGGGAATCGTCAACGACCAAAAATAGATAGGTCGTGATTACTTCGGCATGTTGGAGTGAACACGACCGGTTCAGTCGTGAAACATCTACTAGACGTGAAGGTTATAGCGTGCCTACGTATTTTTTTTCGATTTTTGTACGAGTTTGAAATAATAAAATTCCCTACGTCAGCGTAACGGTTTACAAAATGAACGTTACACAAACAATTCAATTTATTGAAATGTATCGAGATGCGGAATGTTTGTGGAAAATAAATTCTGAAATGTACAAAGACATAAAGGCAAGAGATGGAGCTTTAAAAAAAATATGCGATGAAATGAGGATCGATGGTTTTGGTATTCGTGAAGTAGCCCAAAAGATTAAAAATATTAGATCAGCTTATTATCAAGAATTAAAAAAAATAAATAACTCTAAAAAATCTGGAGCATCTGCAATTGATATTTATCAGCCTAAGGTACCGTGGTTTACGATTGTCCATTCATTTCTGAAACAAAACTTGTCTGGTCAAAGATTCAAACTGCCTTCAATATCAAGTCAGGCAGCTCAATCAAAAAAAAGGCGGCTTCAAAATCAATGTGCTCCACCATCATATATCGGAGAAGCCATTAACCCTTTCAGCACCAGTGGACGTACGACGTACGTCCACATACTATACTTGAGAACGTACGCCGTACGTCAAGTATACGTTGTTTGGTTTGTTATGCATTTAGCCTGGATTTTTTGCTTACACTACAAAAAAATGTATCGCGGACATAAATAAATATTGAAAATATTATAAGATTGAAAAATATTATTTATAATTGGCCCGCATCGTTGCTCCGTCTAAATCTTTGTATTCCCAATGAGAATTGCTGACTTTTGTGTTTTCATATTTGTATACTTAGATATTTCTATTTTCCCAAAACCTATAGACTAAACATTACATGGCTAGTATTCTCTTCTGGAATATGAATATCATTAGCTGACGTTGTTTATTATTTAGATTTAGTTACAATATTCGAAATTATTTTACTCTCAGAAATGCTGATGGGCTGCATTTTGTTAAAATAACAGAGCCCTAAAATTAAAAAGGTATTAGTTTTCAATTTAGTTTCGTTTCAAACGTTGATTTGAAGTGCAGTCTCCGTTGAAATTATATTACGATATATTTTCTTCAATAAATTTTCTAATCGTGAGTGACAGTGATTCAGACTCCGATTTTTTGTTCGACAATATTACGTCCGGCAGTGAAAGTGAAAATTTTAATAGTAGTGATGATGACATTTTAACGGACTATAGCAATGCTTCATCTGTTGATGACAATCCGCCTGCATGGAATATGATCGGCGATCCATTTGGAGATACTCGAGCTGATAATGTTCCAGAATTCCTTGAAATTGCAGGTCCAAATCCTGAAGTGTTTCCTGATGAAGAGGTATCTTTTACAAGGTGTGTAGATGCCTTTTTGCCAGATGACTTGTTTAATTTTATTGTGCATTGCACAAATACGAAAGCACAATTATATTTTGCAAATCAACCACGACTAAAGTTTAAAATTCATGGTCTACAATGGCGCGATGTAACAAAAGAAGAAATAAAAATGTTCTTTGGATATGTACTGAATATGGGCCTCAATAAAAAACCAGAGATATCTATGTATTGGAGTACGCGCTATAATCTAAATACTCCGTGGTTTCGGGAGAAAGGTATTAGTCGAAACAGATTTTTATCAATATTAAAATTCTTAAGATTTGCTGACCCAAATGCTCTACAAGCAAATTATAGATTATGCCGTATTAGGCCTTTTTTACAACGTTTACAAAGAATTTTTCAACATAACTATCAACCAAATAAGAATGTTGTAGTCGATGAATCGTTGATGTTGTACAAAGATCGTTTGCATTTTCGACAATATATAAAGTCAAAGCGTTCCAGATTCGGAGTAAAAATTTTTAGCCTATGTACCTCGGATGGATATATGTACAGCTTTGAAATTTACACTGGACAAGGTCAGCAACAGTTTGCTCTTCCCGACGACGTTGGTAATGCGAGATTATCACTTTCAGAAAGAATAGTAGTTCATCTTGGTAGAAACTTGCTAAACTTGGGTCATTCTATTTATACGGATAATTGGTACACTAGCACTCGGCTTGCTGAATATTTATTGGAGAGAGAAACGCTACTTACTGGCACGATACGTTCGGATAGAGGGGTCCCAAATGCGCTAAAAAATTCTCCACTCAATAGACACCAGTCAGCATTTGCAAGAAAAGAGAATGTAACTGTTTTGAAATATTTTGATAAAAGGGACGTTTATGTTCTATCGACAGAGTTCAGTGCAGAACTTACCGAAAGAGAGAGTTATGTTGTAGGTGGTCAACGAGAATTTTTTATGAAACCCGCAGTAATTCAGCAATACACTCATTGTATGAGAGGCGTAGATAAAATAGATCAATTATTGCATTCATATAATTGCTGCCGTAAATCCTACACCTGGTTCAAGAAATTAGGAATACATTTTGTTCAACGTGCAATATTGAATTCACATAATGTTTACAAAGAATTGAGCGACAAAAATATAACATTACTGACCTACACAAATTTTGTTATCGATTATTTTGTGGAAGGGCGTTCAGAAGAAATCGAACGATTGGATGCAAATGAGCCACTTCCTAGAAGACGTCGAAGGCAACAGATTGAAATTCATCATGAACCTGTCGTTCATACTCCTTCAACATTTCCACCTACTCCTCGTCGTCAGCGTCCACAACGAAGATGTGTTATGTGTTCGTCAAATAATATCAGACGCGATACTATATACTTCTGTAATTTGTGCCCTACTAAACCTGCATTGTGTATGCCAAACTGCTTCAACAATTATAACCATTTTTTTTAAGTCTCATGTAAAATAAATTAACTATAATGAATTTTAATAAAATATATTTTTATTACAGTTTTCAGTGTACATTCATTTCTATGGCGTACGGCGTACATTCGTTGGTATATAAGCTTGAAAACGTACGTCATACGTCCGAACCTAAAATCGCTGGGATTATTTACTTCAAATAAAAATAGTAGCTGGGGCTGAAAGGGTTAATAAGTTAGATAGCATTCAAAAAAATTTATCTTTAGAAACAGAATTTGACATTTGGTGCCAAAGTTTGGCCAAACAGCTAAACAACATGGAGACTTTGAGAGCACCTAAACTCCAAATGCAAATACAGAACTTTGTGTCTAAAGAAAGAATCGAATATGAAATGCAAAAGAACCATGATCAATTGGGAAACCATTCTAAAGCTAGTACTTCTGCATACCAACAACCATCAATATCAACCGGAAATTATTCAACACCATATTTAACTGAATTGCAACCAAGCACGAGAGAAAATTCAAAAATAGCTAAACCTAGTCATGAAGAGGATAGTTGGGATTCTGATTTGTCATCGATATATTCTCACTCTTCAGATTCTCTTTAAAAATTATTTAAGTATTTTTCACTTAAGTTTGTTTTTTTATTTTTTATTATATAACGAGTTTGTTATGATTTGTAGTAAATTATGATTTTAAGTTTGTTTTTTATTTTTATTTATGTAACGAGTTTGTTAGAAGTTAAATAAAAATAAAGTTAAATAATTATATATTAATGTATTGAAATCGTTTTTTTTACTTGTGGTATTCATATATAACCTCTAACGAATTATTTCATTTTGCCATGGCACTGCTCCAATTCCGTTGAAATAATCACAGTAATAATTTCTTAGTTCTCTTGCACTGCGATCAGGAAACCTTGGAGTTAATGGCTGCAACTGGATAAGTCCATTACTTTTAGATTCTTCTCTCCATGAACCAGGTGTAAAAGAATAGGGTTCCAAGTCTTCTTTATCAATAAGTCCAAGAAAAGAATAATCTGCAGTCTGCAGCCAATTGTGTAAGGCATACGCGGTTTTTACAATTTTTACTGCAGTTGGTACAGAAGTAGCTATAGGTTTCTAAAATATACGAAATCGTGAAAGCAAATTACCAAAAGCGTTTTCTATAGTCCTCCTCGCTCTTGATAGCCTGTAGTTGAATATTTCATAATCAGTATTCAATTCTCTTCTAGAGTAGGGTCTCATCAAATAGGATTTTAATGGGAACGCTTCGTCTCCCACAACCCAAAGTTTTCTGGAATATGCAGTTAATTTTGTTCAATCATATGTTTTAAAGAACAAGATCAAAAATACCACCATCAGAATGTCGTCCTTGAGATCCAATATCAATATAACGGAAGCAATAATTGGCATCAACGACAGCCATAAGTATTATACTGAATGAATATTTATAATTATAATACTCACTTCCACTAAACATTGGAGCACGAATAGCCACATGCTTGCCGTCAATTGCTCCAATGCATCCTGGGAAATTCCACTTTTCATTAAAGGCTTTTTCGATTTCTTCCCACTCTTCTTTGGAGTTTGGCACCTAAAAATTTCATAAATTTGTATAAATCGTGCATAATTTAAAAAAAGGGTAGTTTGCTAACGTATAATCGTTTAGTTACACTAGATACACTATTAATGTTTTCAATGAACATACCTTTAAAAAGTCCAACAAAGCACTGTAAATCGCGTCTAATACCTCAGGAATAAATATACTTATAGTGTTCTTTGGTATTCTAAATAAATATTGTAAACTGGAGAATGAATCACCGGTCGCTAAGAATCTTAAGGTGACATCAAGTTTACATTCTGCTGGAATCGCCAACCTCATATTAGTGTCTTTTTTTTTGAATCGCTACTTTTATTTTATTGAGCAAATATAAATGTAGATTTGGATCCATTCTAAAAAAGTTTCTGTAGCCACCTTGATCTTCTAATGATAATTCTCGACATATATTATTAGTAGCACCAAGAGTATTTAGTTTTTTTATCCAAATTTCAAAGCTATAATTCAATGGTTTGAGAATAAACTACTGAGTATTAATATGGATAAAACATTTTACATTAACTTTACATCTTATGCTAGCTATTTACCAAGTTTCCAATCTCTACTTATAAAATATGATAACGTTAATCTCACTATCTCACCGGTAAATAAAATAAAGTATCTTGGCATATATATAGACGCTCACTTGAAATGGGATGCACATATTGATTATTTGGTAAAAAAATTACGTAGTGTAACATACAAAATTAAATACATGAGACCCTACCTAGATATAGCTCAAATGCGCATGCTTTACTATATTCTATTTGAAACTCACCTCACCTATGGGATAGTTGTCTGGGGAGCAACAAATGCTTCTCGTTTAAAGAATCTAGAACAAATACAAAAATTAACTTTGAAAATAATTACTAATAAAAAAAACTTACCCTACAGAAGCGCTATATAAAGAAACATTGATTCTAGACATAAGACAACTTTACTTTTTCAAAACACAAATCACAAAAATAAACATGAACTTAAAAAAATTGAACACCATTATGCAACTCGCCACAAAATAAATTCAACCTATGTGCCAACGTCACAGAAAAACACTTTACAAAAATGTTATACTTACTTAGCTCCTCGGCTGTATAATCTTATTCCAGCACACACAAAAACTATCGTAATATCTTATTCAAAAATAAACTCAAAGTCTGGATCTTAAGTTTGCCCAGAGCACAGATACACCAATATGTCGATATGAAAAATAATTATTACTACAGTATATAAATGTTAGTTAAAGATGTATATGTTAGTTGGAATTGTGTAAACTTATAACCCATGGTATATTTATATGGTACAACCCACGCACAGGTTCATTCTTCTGTGGGAATTCTATATTTATTTATCGTTAACTGAAAACTATTGTTTATTTCAAACTGAATGGTAAATAAATATTATTATTATTATTAATCACGGACCCACACACGTTTATTTTTTTTTAACATTTTTCAAACGTTATAATTCATTACTTAATAGTTCACACACAATTTTTGCACTTTCCCGTTTAGCCATGATTAAACACAAATAATAAATAAAAAACGTACAATGAACAACGATATGGTAACGGCGCCAGCGGTTCGTTTCTGGTCACGACGTCTTTACATTTCACATACTCGTAGAACACGCCTACGTCGTCGAATAAAATATTAGCTCCGTGTGAACTGGAGGTCGTATATAATCGGTGTCGTGTAAATCGAGCAGTCGTGAGACATGCGCAGAGTGAGTAGTTCTCTCGCCCAGTTCACGACTCCGTGTCAACTCGGCTTTATTCTATGAAACAGTCGATTAGTTCATTTGACATTTTTATGGTCACCCTTCATTAGCCAATCTCAGCAACGCTCATCGATTCCAGTATTTTTTTTAAATTATGAAAAATAAAACTGATTATGTAAATTACTTATGGTTTTTAAAGGACAGAGGTGACTAAAATGATAATCAATATGCATAATTTTGTACTAATATTGGAGGTATCTCAAACTATATAATCGTTCACAGTTGTAAAGACGCATTTTGTTTTATTTAAAAAATTGAAATTATTTCCACACGTTTGGACCATCCGCAAAATTATTATATTTTCAACATGTTTCATTTTTACATAATAGTAATAATTTTTTCACCAAGATATGCAATATTCAAAAGTTTATAAAAATAGCAAGAGATAGTTTATACATTTGCATTGAACTTTATTTATTTCTAAGTACAATACAGAAAACTAAATACTTCAAGATGTATACTCTATAATGTAAAAATAAAAATAGTAACTGTAGCCAAAATATATTTTATAGTTAATTAAGCATTCATTTTTCCTTATACTCATAAACAAGTTTCTAAATATATAAAGGCGTTCTTGATTTTCTTGATTTCCCGGAAATTTTTAATTCTAATTTAACATTTTTGATATCCTGTATCTCGGCAACTACACCCTTTAGGGACTCATATTCCTATATTAAAATTTAATAATTATAACTAGAGGTTCCTAGGGTAAGGCGTTGTCAGTCCAATAGCAACACCCTGTATATATATATTATACAGAAGTTTCTTATTTTTTAAGGCTTCTGAAATTAGTAATATTAATACTAAAATTGGTAATAAGAAATGTTAAGTACGTAATGAAAAATTTTCTAATGTGAATTATTCATGTAAAGCTTTATTTTTTTCAAAAGACTTGATAATGTTTCAATTTTTAGATCGTTTGGTAAACTAAAGCATACCTTAAGATCAAGGTAATTGTACTTTCTTTGACCTGTATTATTGGGCGTGAACAATGATTGATAGTAATTTTTTTGGTTCATATCATAATAATTACGGGTATGAATTTTTAATGAAGTAGGGTTTGTT
Source organism: Hermaeophaga mercurialis (assembly GCA_951812935.1). NCBI lineage: Eukaryota > Metazoa > Arthropoda > Insecta > Coleoptera > Chrysomelidae > Hermaeophaga > Hermaeophaga mercurialis. Next base: position 36,557,169 of record OX638361.1, on the reverse strand, counting down.
AACGTTTCCCTAGAATAAGTTTTAAAAAGGACTTTTTTATTGCCATTATGTTGCAATTACTTCTTGATACTCTCTATACACCTTATATAAAATCGTTTTACATTTTTATGAAGAAAATGAAGAAAACCGTTTATTCCATAACTAAAGATAAAAAGTTTTAACGGAAGTTTTTTATTTAGTTTAAGTAGTAAGAACAGGAATTTAAAAAACTAGAGAGTGTGTCTGATTCTCAAAAGCAATTGAAAGTTTATTTGACTAGTATTTCTTATACAAAACGTGGTTAAAGAAATATTCATGATTTATTGAAACATTAACATACAGCTGCCTACATTCATTTTTAAAGACCACTATTTCCCTCACTTAAATAATTATTCAATTTATAAATTGACTAACCTCGCACTCAGTTCTTACAAGTAGAACACTTGATAAATTAATTTTCACAAATTGAATACTTATTTTTTTTCCAGTATGAATTAATGTGTGTTGTTTAAAACCTCCTTTTTGACGAAATGACTTTTCAGAAATTAAACATTTATATGGTTTTCGTCCTGTGTGAATTAGTAAGTGTTGTTTTAAATGGTGTTTTAGAGCAAATGACTTTTCACAAACTGGACACTTATAACGTTTTTCGCCTGTATGAACTAAAGAGTGTGGTATTAAACTGTTTTTGTGGATAAATGCTTTTTCATAAATTGGACACTTATAAATCTTTTCGTCAGTATGAACTAATGAATGTTGTTTTAAATATTCTTTTCGAGAAAATGATTTTTCACAAATTCAACATTTATGTTTTACTCCTGTACGAAATACGCAGTGCTGTTTTAAATGTCCTTTTTCTGAAAACGACTTTTCACAAATTCGACACTTATGTTTTTCACCTGTATGAACTAATAAGTGTTGTTTCAAATAATTTTGTAGGGAACATGACTTTTGACAAAATGAACACTGATATTTTTTGTCATCTATATGAATTAATGTATGTTTTTTTAAGTTTCCTTTAGAAGCAAAAGACTTTTCACACATTAAACATTTATATGGTTTTTCTCCTGTATGAACTAATGTGTGTTGTTTTAAATGGTGTTTTAGAGAAAATGATTGTTCACAAATTGGACACTTATAATTTTTTTCGCCTGTATGAATTAGTGAGTGTGGTATTAAATTGCTTTTGTGATTAAATGCTTTTTCACAAATTGGACACTTATACACTTTTTCACGAATTAACAGTATTACCAGTTGTTTTTTCATGTAATCTTGGTGTGATATCGGCACATTTTCTTCATTTAATTCTTGTTTTATTTCAAAAGCGATAATTCTGATACTACGCAAAATAGTTCTAAATGCACGTTTTAATATAAAACTTAAAAAAAATTAATTCAATTTATATGTACCCAGCATGGTATTGGCATACTCTGTGGTATTGGACTGAGACGAGAAATGAAAAAATATGACAACATTGCATTCCGTAGAGTGAGATATTTAGTTCCTTGCACTATGACTGTGTTCTAAAACAATATATTTATGAATGTTAAAAAGCAAACAAACTTTCCATAGTTTTCTTTATATTTTAGCAGGTTGAGTTCTTATCACCATGGTTGCAATTTTTGATAATATTTATAAAAGTTCAGTAATACACAGATATTGGGCGGAATTGTGGATTTGACCACGTCGTTGCTGATTAACAAAATATATACAGTATGTCCCCCTAAGTTGGAATCATATGGAAAACTTTTTTATTATTAATTTTAGGAAAAAAAGTTATTCTTCATAAAAAGTTCTGCATTATCTAAAACCTAGAATACAGTCATCAAATATCAAATTTTTTCAGTGGTATACGAGGTTTGTCAAAAAATATGAGTTTTACTCAAGATTATAAAGTACCTTTAAATTTGACAATATCGAAAAATATTACTTTTAGCTTTTAGTAGTCATTTAAAGTTGGATTTTAATGTTATTTTCCTTACATTGGGAATACACTGAATAAAAAACAATTCTATGACAAATTATAATTTATATTTTAGATATATTATTTACAATATTTTGAGCAGACGTCTATTAAACCTATTGTCTTTTTTTCATAACACAGCTTCAAGAATTTGGTCAAAATGTCTATGGTAAAAAACACAAATTTTAACTTAATTCGTCAGCTAAATATTGCATTGCACATTTCGTTTTTTTTCTTGTTTATGTTGTACGTTGTTCCCGGAATTACGTATTTCTGGTATTTCGAAATACGCATTTTGTGTTTGCTGCCAGCTATCCTTTCCACTTTGTATATATTGTGCCTAAAGAGAATAAATGCAATAAAATGGTTTATTTTATTATTATTTGTTAATAATAATAGCAATCTTTTTTCTAGATACCGGTTCGTAATTAACGTGGATTTTATTTGCCTACCTAAACAGAGCATCAGGTTGAGTTAATCTCATACAAAGTTGGATATTTGAAGAAAAATCGATATCAGTTTGAAGATCCAATTTTGTCTCTATGGAAGCACTTAATTCTACTTGAGACTTGACGAAAGTTGTGTCAATGGTACTTGAACCTATAATTACGATTCCAGTCCTAAAAGACAGAAAATATATATAATAAAAAATATAAATTATACTTCTGTTGAATTTCGACAGTATTACAAAGTTGTTTTTAAATATTTTGTGTATCACTACCTGTAAAACGAGCCAAAACATCATCAACATATCTATACCAAAATAATACATTCTTGGAGATATTTGTATCAAAAGATTTTGTTCCAAATTATCCTGTTGTCAAAATTGGTGATATTGGAGTACCCATTGGCAATCCTTCATTTTGGGTAAAAAATGTATCATCAAAAACAATACAATTTAAAGAACAGTTGACGTACTTCATGTAAGAAACAAAAAAGAATAACTTGATTTTTCAGAGGAATATGAAATCAAGAAATATATTAAAAGTTCTCAGTATTTAGTACTGAATGAACAATTATATATAATAATAACCAAATTTTTTAGAAAAAGAAGAATATATTTAAAATTTTATAACAAGAAATCATACTGTACATATTGCTGGATAATGATTGGTTGAAATGTTTATGATATGAAGTCTGGTACGCTTATAAGAAATCTGTCAATCTTATGTGACTCTTTGAAACTGCAATTAAAGTGAAACCTGATCTGGTCATAGGAAGGTACTTTGAAATACAGTGGAAATTCAAGATAAGTATCATTTATCTTTTTTATATTTATTGTGGAGAAATTCCACAAAGTAAGGGTTGAAACAACAATTAATTTAATTATACAATAAAAGATTAAAATTCCTATATTACCACTTACGATTTTTGTACAAGGGAATCCGCATTTCTGTTCCACAACGATATTTCTATTTTTCCTGATAAGTCCAACGATGCGGCTCCTTTAAAGTCAATATTGACTATAAACCCAGAACCTAATCTCAAATAATCCAAATGGTCGTGCAATAAGGCCAAAACCTATGGAAGATATCTTTAATTAATTTGAATTTCAAAACAGCAATCGACGTCCACAACTGGACATTTTATCTATATATACCTGAAAAGCGGGCGTTTTTTCTGACGCGGTGCCTGACCAAACGTGACCCATAAGTTCACCTTGACCATTAAAAAAGACGAAAGGTCTTATTTGAGTGCCTAATACTGTAAGTTCTATACCCGCTGTAGCGGATTCTTCTTCTTCTTCTTCTTCTTCTTCTTCGGGTTCTCCATTTGCTTCGTTGTCGCTAGAAATGAAGCTCTGGAGACCGCCGGAAAAAATACCCAACTGAAAAACAAATAAGGCATGTTAAATGCAATTTAGAGAATGTTAAAGATGAAGAAAGAAACATCATAGATTTGTTTCATAAACTGTTCCACAGTAAAACTAATTACAGAACAGGACTACAGCACTATAAAACTTAAAGAATATGCAACTATTAAAAATAAAAAAGAAGAAAGAAAAATCCGTTTTGAAGTTATTTCAGGTAAGAGAGATGTTAGAACGTCATCTTTAAAGAGCTCTAGCTCTCTAAGAAAGCATTTTTGGATAAGGTGATTTGCGTCAAATCGACATGAAATGACTAGATTTTGCAGATTTTTTCTGTTAAGTTTTTGGATACTCTGAATATTGTAACTATTTTCAATGTAATTTATAATTGAGATATTTTATTCTATTCTATCATAATACATATGGTATTTTATTTTAACTTACACTGAACAATTCACTGGCATATTCTTCCTTTTTGACAACAATATCAATTGTTCCTCTTTTAGCGATTCCCGATTTGATTTCTTGTACAGTAACCAAACTGCCGTTGCTGGAAGGATAGGTCATAAATCTTCTGCTCAAAGAGATCGACAATCCCCTGGGATTAATCCCGGAATAGTTGTTTAAGTATTTGTTGCTCTGGATGATATTCTTCACTCTGGTTTTGAACGATTTATCGGATTCAGCCAACATTTTGATTCTTTGGTTAACGTATTGTTTGATTTCGTACACCGGGTCGTTTGAAATAAGAAAGTTTAACAATTCGGTTAATAATGCATCGGTTGGTGAAGATTCCAGAAGGATATCAACGGCTATGGTTCTAGAGCTGGCATCGTGTCTTCTGTCTAGTTGGAAGAACGTTTTCTCGGCAGCCTTGAGTATGTCTTTGTTGTACAACATACTTGGATGGTCGAAGTTTTTAAGGGCTTTCCAAGCCAGAACTCCTTCTTTCTGGGTACCCTTTTTTATGTAATTTGTTTGTCTTCCTTTTTTGCATAGTCCAAATTGTTAACTATTGTTTCTTCTACATCACGAATTATCTGAAAAGAAAAAATAAATTAAAACGATAACTGCAGTTTTATGAATCTTCTTCATTAAGCTTTGATCGTCTTACCACAGTACACAGTGATACTCAATATCTGGTAGTGAAGTAAATGATTGAAATTGAATTTGTTCAATTGGTGAATCTGTTGATTGCGAAACAAGATTTTTTTAAGAAAATGATTTCACTGATTTGTTTTATCCAACATTTCCTCTTCTAACCTCTTTCATGAATAAATTTAAATAATACTTACACTAGATTTAGATTGACCAGTTTTGCTAAATGCGTGGGCCATAGCTGCTATCGTCAATATCAAAGTTTCTTTTACTTTATCTGCTATATTATTGATTTTGTTGAATTTATTCAGAAGGTCCCTGATAACATCAGGATTTGGATTCGAAGAAAACGATAAAGCCCAAAGATATCTTTCACTATAATCAATTTGTTCCTCATTTTCCAAATGAAGATTTTTCGTAACAGCCGCGTGAGTGTCTGTCGTTCCTACATAGCCCAAAACGTCATACAGTTGAGTTCTAAGAAAATGCTTTTATTAATATTGTAAAGGAATCCTAATTAAATATGTTGGTGGTGCCATACCAAGATATGTAGAAGGTGTTCCAGGAGTTCGCGCCATAAACTTAGGAACTAATAGAACGGTTTAAACTTAAAATATTGAGAGTAGAACGATTTAATACATACGCAGCGTAATCTGTGGACACTAATGGGGGGTTAGAGTACATCAAAATTACCTGCGCATAAATATTTGGGCATTAATTTCCAAAATACTTACTTCCAGGCAAAAATAAATGGTATACTGAGTAGTTTTTAGTAATTTTAATGAACTATCATTACTTTAAAAGTATGTTTCACAGAGTTTTCATTATATTTATATCGGGCAATGTCGTTAATTACAATGCAACTCTAACCGGATTCATTTAACAATGGACAAAGGCAACTGCAAATTTTTTATTTTAAACAAAAATATTTCATAAAACTGTTTTTGCTCTGGCACTTTATTAGAGAAAAGTAGGGCTCTAATATTAGAACTAAAAAAGGGTTTTTATATATATTTTATGAAGTATAGAAGGAACACAATTTTATTTTATAGGAAATTCTGATTTATACAGAATGGTTAATTAATTTTTTCAACTAATTTAACAAGGATATAATGGTTGGTTTGTCGTCAACTTCATTCGCGTAAACAACATCCAATATATGTAATTAGAATAATGTACTTTATCCTTAATGTTTGAAATTAATGCATTTTAAACATGTACCGTTCAACACACTTTTCGTTCACCCGGCAAGTTTTTATTTTATGCATTTATATGATTAATTTTGTAATTATACTCGTAACGGTTGTTTTAGCGCGAACTAATTAAAGCCCGTCACCAAGTCCACAATAAAGTTCTCTCTCTCCAGGTCAAGTAAAGAAGCCGATTAATTTGTATTGAATTAATTAATGACATTGCTCAATTTGTCGTTATCTCTAAGTCTCTTTATTCAATAAGTTTTATGACTCATAAGTAAATATTTATAATTAAACATCTGTAAGTAGTGAAACATGCATAAAACTAAAAATTTGTGTGTTAAGTTGGAAAGGAGCATAAATATTGCAAATATTTATACAGGGTTTCCCAAAAGCCCCGGGCCGGAGCAATACGTTTCTAACGAGTGAAGAAAAAAATCTGAAAATTTGGAGATCACTAAAGGGCCAAAAAACTACATTTTTAGATGGTTTAAAACTTTCATACACGGGGGAGTTTTTTAGGGGGTGGTAACCCCAACATTTTTAAATTGCAACCCCTATCGAGTTTCACCTTATTATACATTATACATTACCCTGTATTTTCAGTCATTTTTGGAATCTTCTCTTCAATACGAGTCCAACCATATGATTTTATGTAGTTTAGAAGGTTTTAAATAAATAAAATAGAAGTCTGGCAAAATCTCAATAAATTTTTGAATACAAACTATTTTCAACTACATTAAAACGTAAACCCGGCTTTACGTTTATAGCGTTCCTACGTATTTTTTTTCGATTTTTGTACGAGTTTGAAATAATAAAATTCCCTACGTCAGCGTAATGTCGGTTTATAAAATGAACGTTACACAAACAATTCAATTTATTGAATTGTATCGAGATGCGGAATGTTTGTGGAAAATAAATTCTGAAATGTACAAAGACAGAAATGCAAGAGATGGAGCTTTAAAAAGAATATGCGATGAAATGAGGATCGATGGTTTTGGTATTCGTGAAGTAGTCCAAAAGATTAAAAATATTAGATCAGCTTATTATCAAGAATTAAAAAAAATAAATAACTCTAAAAAATCTGGAGCATCTGCAATTGATATTTATCAGCCTAAGGTACCGTGGTTTACGATTGTCCATTCATTTCTGAAACAAAATTTGTCTGGTCAAAGATTCAAACTGCCTTCAATATCAAGTCAGGCAGCTCAATAAAAAAAAAGGCGGCTTCAAAATCAATGTGCTCCACCATCATATATCGGAGAAGCCATTAATAAGTTAGATAGCATTCAAAAAAATTTATCTTTAGAAACAGAATTTGACATTTGGTGCCAAAGTTTGGCCAAACAGCTAAACAAGGAGACTTTGAGAGCACCTAAACTCCAAATGCAAATACAGAACTTTGTGTCTAAAGAAAGAATCGAATATGAAATGCAAAAGAACCATGATCAATTGGGAAACCATTCTAAAGCTAGTACTTCTGCATACCAACAACCATCAATATCAACCGGAAATTATTCAACACCATATTTAACTGAATTGCAACCAAGCACGAGAGAAAATTCAAAAATAGCTAAACCTAGTCATGAAGAGGATAGTTGGGATTCTGATTTGTCATCGATATATTCTCACTCTTCAGATTCTCTTTAAAAATTATTTAAGTATTTTTCACTTAAGTTTGTTTTTTTATTTTTTATTATATAACGAGTTTGTTATGATGATGTTATGATGATGGCACTGCTCCAATTCCGTTGAAATAATCACAGTAATAATTTCTTAGTTCTCTTGCACTGCGATCAGGAAACCTTGGAGTTAATGGTTGCAACTGAATAAGTCCATTACTTTTAGATTATTCTCTCCATGAACTAGGTGTAAAAGAATAGTGTTCCAAGTCTTCTTTATCAATAAGTCCAAGAAAAAAATAATCTGCAGTCTGCAGCCAATTGTGTAAGACACATGCAGTTTTTACAATTTTTACTGCCGTTGGTACAGAAGTAGCTATAGGTTTCTCAAATATACGAAATCGTGAAAGCAAATTACCAAAAGCGTTTCCTATAGTCCTCCTCGCCCTTGATAGCCTCTAGTTAAATATTTTACAATCAGTATTCAATTCTCTTCTAGAGTAGGGTCTCATCAAATAGGATTTTAATGGGAACGCTTCGTCTCCCACAACCCAAAGTTTTCTGGAATATGCAGTTCATTTTGTTCAATCATATGTTTTAAAGAACAAGATCAAAAATACCACCATCAGAATGTCGTCCTTGAGATCCAATATCAATATAACGGAAGCAATAATTGGCATCAACGACAGCCATAAGTATTATACTGAATGAATTTTTATAATTATAATACTCACTTCCACTAAACATTGGAGCACGAATAGCCATATGCTTGCCATCAATTGTTTTCATTAAAAGCTTTTTCGATTTCTTCCCACTCTTCTTTGGAGTTTGGTACCTAAAAATTTCATAAATTTGTAGAAGTCGTGCATAATTTAAAAAAAGGATAGTTTGCTAACGTATAATCGTTTAGTTACACTAGATACACTATTAATGTTTTTAATGAACATACCTTTAAAAAGTCCAACAAAGCACTGTAAATCGCGTCTAATACCTCAGGAATAAATGTACTTATAGTGTTCTTTGGTATTCTAAATAAATATTGTAAACTGGAGATGAATCACCGGTCGCTAAGAATCTTAAGGTGACATCAAGTTTACATTCTGCTGGAATCGCCAACCTCATATTAGTGTCTTTTTTTTTGAATCGCTACTTTTATTTTATTGAGCAAATATAAATGTAGATTTGGATCCATTCTAAAAAAAATTCTGTAGCCACCTTCATCTTCTAATGATAATTCTCGACATATATTATTAGTAGCACCAAGAGTATTTCGTTTTTTTATCAATTACGGACCCACATACGTTTCTTTTTTTTAACATTTTTCAAACGTAATTCAATAATTAATAGTTCACACAGAATTTTTGCACATTCCCGTTTAGCCATGATTAAACACAAAAAAACAAACAAAATAATAAATAAAAAACGTACCATGAACAACGATATGGTAGCGGCGCCGGCGGTTCGTTTCTGGTCACGACGGCTTTACATTTCACATAGAATACACCTATATATATATCGTATATAATCGGTGTCGTGTAAATCGAGCAGTCGTGAGACATGCGCAGAGTGAGTAGTATTTTCGCCCAGTTCACGACTCCTTGTGAACCCGGCTTAACAATTGAAAGATTATAATATTTTTAAAATAATGATTACCTAATCAAGTGTTCAAAATGTGCTCCATTTGTGAGTTGACAGTACCCTAATCGATGGTAGAATGCGTCTACCACATTTCTCCATTTATTTAAGATCTTCTAGACTACATAAAATCATAAGGGTTACATATGGTTGAACTCGTATTGAACAGAAGATTCCAAACATGACTGAATATACAGGGTGACGTATTTAAAAAACCAAAGTGACTAATAATATCAGAGAAACGGCAAATCTAGCAACATTGCAGATGTCAAGTCTGGAATCTATGTATTCCAAATTTTGTAGAATTCGGACTAGCAATTTATGAGATAATTGGCCGTTTCCAGACTTTTGGTCCACTCTGTATATGAAATACTAGCATATTTTTAGCTCATCCATCAGCTCCTAAGATTAATGCAAAAATTTCTAGGACACCCTATATAAAATAGTATTGATTTTTTTTCAGTTACAAAACATGGTTGATTATCTTATTATTTTTTACTTACATGATTTGTTTATTTTTCTTCGACGTTAATGCCTTTGTTACATCTTGTTTTCCAGCAATTCGTGCAACTTTCACCAACTCAACGAAGTTTTTAGCTTGTTTGACAGTTCCAATGCTGTCAATTTTCAAATGGCTTCGAATACTTTCAACTTTTTTCCAAAAACTAACTGTATCATCTGCTTGCGTTTGTTCTTTTTCGGTTAGTAAAGTTTCATGGTTAAAAATAACTCCCAAATATTTGCTGACATTTTCTATGGCGTCTTCAACGTTTTTTCCTTGCACGGTTTTAGTTTTACGAGTGTTGACGTGTGTCAGCACTTCCTCAGCTTCGATGTGATTTCCCATTTCTTCTCTAGCTGTCAAATAAACCGCGTGGCTGTTTTTGGAAACTACGGATTTAATTGTGAATGGATCTGAAGTTACTTCATACTCGACTATTCTAGAGGAGTCTATTTCGACGCCTAATATTTTCTTTGGATTTTTGATGGTTTCGAATTTGTTGGATAAGCATTTGGTTTTTGTTTTTGTGAATTTTGAGGGGGAAGATGAGGTGTAGGTGACGTAGCAATTGCCTGAGGCGTCCGTTTCTTCCCCATCTAAAAGCTGAAACTAAAAAACAGTTGTTAAAATATATCATGATTCATAGATATAAAAAATATAAATTACATTTATGTTGAATTTCCACAGTATTCAAAAGGGTTCATTGTACCTTATATCAAAATTTCTTAGGGTCTGACCAACATAGATGGCGTTAAGGAAAGTACGCTTATAAGAAATCTGCCAATCTGATTAGAGAAAGGTATTTAAAATATAGCTTTGAAATACCGTGGAAATTCAATATAATATATAATTTATCTTTTTTTATTTATTATGGAGAAATTCCACAAAGTAAGAGTTGAAACAATTAATTCAATATTATGCTCCCTTTGCTTTATTTTAAGAATTTTCTATGCTAGCTTTATCTTTGAAAGCATTTTCATTTTATTCTCTCGTAGCTATCTTCCTGTACAATTAAAAAAAAAAGAATCAAATACGAATAATCACTTACCTGGAACAAACTGGCAATTCCTTTCTTAATATTCCTTATTGAAACAGGCTCATTTTTCAAAATCAGAATTTTCTCTATTTTCCTTTTATTCCAAACTATCAAAAGCGGTTTGTTTTCAATGTTTTCCTGACTGGGAGAATTTTATCACTCTATGAATCTTTTTAAGCTTTAATCCATAATCTAGACGCTGCTTCAAGTTTTGGTAATGGACAACGTACTTGGTTTTATTATATAAGTTTGGAATCAACATGGGGTATTTGCTTTTTGGAGGTGTTAAATTTTCAGGGCATAGGGGTAAACTATTGTGAGCATCATGTAGACTGGTTGGATATTCTAAATCCACTTCTAAGACATAACCTTCGGAAGAATCTTCTTATACACTCATAACATTAAAGTTATCAATTTCATTTTCGCTGAGCCATCTAAAATTTCCATACGGCAGAAACTTTTTCATTGCACAACCATAGAGATTTGTAGCGTCTAAATACATTATGTAACTTTCAGGCTTTAACGGATCATAGTTAGGTAAAAATTTGTTGTTTGCAACAGCTTTTCTCTTTGTGCATTGCGCAACACCCCCTCTTATTCCCTTCTTAAAAAAGTGTAACATATCTATTTCAGTTAAAAGTTCAAGTTTGATTTTTGTATGTCTTAACAGCATCCCAACTTAGAGAAGGAGCGGTTAGGTACTGGGCAGGATCCAGCTTATATTTCTCAAGACACATTTTTATAAAGTTTTCAAACACATCAGTCAATAAAAGAACATCAGTTTTCAAATATAGCATACTATAATCTTTAAGTGTGTTACAATTAAATGTATTCCAAATCCTTTGAGCTCGTTTATACTCATCATCTGAAATATCTTCTCCTTTTAAAGTATCAAAGAACTTATCCTTGGAGGGTAATTCAACATCACTGAACTTTTCAAAACAGTCTACATATGAATATGTAAAAACACCTTTACGTCTCATCACATTGAACTGAAGTGGGAAATGTTTTCTAGTTTCATTACATTGTCCAGAATCCAGAGTTTCACTTAGTTTATCTAAAGAACTTGATAAAAATCGGAATGAATCAACAAATCTAAGTTTAGGTTCTTTCACTTTTGGAGTATTGGACTTCTCAACCAAAATTGATTTAGAAAAAGATATGTATTTTTCTTTAGTCTGTGCTATGGTTGAGATGGATTCACCTTTTGATGTGAGTTCCTTGATAAAATCTTAAAATTCAAGTTACAGGAATTATGTGCTGCTCCCCTAAATTTTCCAGTTAAATGGCAATGATCTCTCACTTTTTTATCAAAGACATCAAAGTGTTTCTCACAAATGTGACACTTTATAGCATTTTGATATCGTTGATTTTCTACGAGTAGATAAAGGAACCATTGGTTTCACATCCTTTAAGTGTTGATGGTATATATTTTGAACAGTCTCGTCTAACTTTTCGACAAATACTTTTGCTGCATCTGGTCCAGCATACATCTTCAATTTTGATAGATTATCATCATAAATACATTTTACATAAAATGCAAAGGAATACGGTTCATGTTCACATATTTTGACTGTGAAAGATTTACCATCAAACGGTTGATTATGGTCTATTGGCTTCAGTAGGCTCTCAAAATCTGCATAGATAACAAAAGGCACTTCCAACTGTTTTTCAAAGTTTGTAAAATTTAAAATATTTTCAGGTATCAACTGATCGCACTTATTAGTTTTGAAATTTGTTGTAGGTAATTCACTTTTTACATGTACGCAATCATTTTCTTCATGTTTTTGTAATGTTGCCATATTTGTAAAATATTGTAAACAACCATCACAGAAATATATTCTTCCGTTTCTTTTTGTTTTCTGACTACTTACTAATCTAGATATATCTGTAATTAAGCAGTAGTGTGAGTTTCCGTCTTTATCTGATATCAGCAGAAGATTCACATAAGTAGGTTTTCGTTCGGAAGTAAAATGGAGAGGTCCAACAACTTCGTAATTGTTTTTATTATCTTTATAATAACACTCTAATCTGTAAACATTTATAGAAATATTGTTCAGTTTCTCAAACACTGGAATGTCTTTTAACTTCACTGGAAACTCAATGCCAGAAAAATCCAGGAACGTATCATAGGGTGGATAAGATTCTGGTTTAGTGGGATCTCCATCTGACGGAAAAATGGCAGCGTTCACTGACCAAGCAAAACACGGATTGTCATCGTTCAAAATATTTAAAATAGAATTTTTTCTAGCTATCTGAATAGGCACTTTAATTTAAGAAGCAGAAATAGCGCTAAATTTGTTGATGTTCACATCCAAAAACATTATCTCTTGTAACGCCCAATTGGAGTCTTTCTCTTGGTACTCAGATGCCTGTGTCATGATTTCATCTTTAAATTCTTCATAAAGGTTGTCTAAAGTCGAAGAAGAAGTGATAATTTTATTAGCTGTATTCATGGACTTGATTTCAGATAAAGCTGGTTTAACGTAGATTCCAAATACCTCAAAATTCACTTTTATGGAACCATGGTTTAGTCGGTAATCATTTAATATTTGTAGCACTTTTAGTTTAACTTCATTTAAGAAATCCTTATAATTAGTTTTTTTAATATTACTGGAAAATCTGTATGAAGAAATTCTATTCTTGAAAGCGTGAGTTAATTTGCTAACACCATTCTCCAATATTTCAACACCCACCGGCCTTAGTCTTTTTTTGGGAATTGCCCAACGATCAATACTCTTACAAGAGTAGAGTATATGCCGGTGTAAGTTATAATTTCTTGAAAACTGTTTCCCACACTTATGACACTCCATTGTTAACAAAAACTGAGAGAATGTTATCTGTGTTAACTCTCTTATCAGGTTAAGTCTGACGGACGACTGAATGGTATTTGTTATTTTGCGTTTTATTTAAACGTGCAATTAAAAATAAATATATACAATTTGAATGTTAATTATAATCAAAAATGTATAAATTATAGATAATACATTCATATGCGACATTGTAACTTGCGTTGCATTTAAACGAACCATTAAAATTCAATATATGTAATTTGCAAGTTAATTATAATAAAAAATGCATAAAATATAGATAATATATTCACATGCAAGTTTGTTATTTTGCGTTGCATTTAAATGACTAATTAAAATTCAATATATGTAATTTGCAAGTTAATTATAATAAAAAATGCATTAGTGCTCCGATACACTGTGATCGAGCTTGAAAAAACCGGTTTGCTCCCGTAGCTCTCTCCAATCCTAACTACTTGGATTCATATTTGAATGACTCGAAGTAAAACATGTGCCCAGACCTCAACTGGAGCCACAATATAAGTCAATCAAAAACGCCGTGGCAAGACTAACAAACTACAATAAAAAACTGGAAGGCTCCACAGGTTTTATCATTGACATGTTGGATCAGCTGGAAAAATCTGGGCAGAGGAGAGCAGGAAAAAATATAGAAACTACGGAAATGGCTAAGCAGACGATTAGCAAACAACAACAAGATAAAGAGAACCTTATTGCGGAAATAGAATTTGAACTAGGAAAGTATCAAACGGAAGAAACGCTGGAAAGACTGGTTGAAATCTGATGGCCTGATGAAAATTATAAAAGAGAAACAGAATATAGAAAACGGGGTTGTAAAAAAGTGCCTGGAAAAAAACCCGAATCCAAGACTCTTAATAGAAAGTGGTGAACTACAAAAAAACAATATGGTGTACAGCAAAACTGCCTCCACCATAATGAGAAACGATCAGCCCCTGAAAGGTGATAAAAACTTCACATATATCATCATGACGGAAAACGGTGGAGATACGTCGAATGATAAAATGGCAATAATAAAAAACCTATCATCGGTTATAACCACCGCCAAGAACCAAGGAAGAAATATGCCCATTTGTCTGGTAAACATTAACGACGAGATAAGAGTAAGAAAACTGCTTGAATATACATGCCGAAAAAATAATGTCCAAACAAAGATTCGGATGAGCAAACACAGGACGCATAGCACATCTATGGACGAGATGACATACAAAAGGACCAAAAACGAAGAGACCATAATCCTAAAACTTGCAGAGGGAAAGACTTATGTAGATGTTATTAGAAGTATGAAAAAGGAAGTTGACACCAAAGGGGTTATTGTAGAAAAAATGCAGAGAACAAGCAAAGGCGAGGTACAAGTTAAAATAAAGGGAAACGAAGAGAAAACAAGATAGGAATTCAAAGAACTCCTAAAGAAAAAAAAATGGTGACCCTAGCAGAGGTAGGCACAAGGCAAAAAAGGCGGAGCGTAATGACCCTTGACATCGATGAAACGACGCAGAAGGACGTAAAGCAAGTCATAGGCAAAGAAATAAACAAAGACACCGGACAAGTTGTTATGCAAGTGAAATTATCAGATAAAGCAAATGACAGAGGAGTAAAACACGTTTTCATAACGATGGAAGAAGATACGGCCATCCTTTTGGCCACGAAAAAGAGGATAGAGAGAGTTAGAGAAATGGAATCCCTTCCTAAGTGCTTTAGGTGCCATACAATAGGACATATCGCAAATAAGTGTGATAAAAAAGACTCCAGCGAATTCTGCCATAATTGCGGGGAAAACTGCGAATTATTCAAAGAAAACACAAAATTACCTGTTATCAGGACTGCTTGCTATGGGGCACCAGGGTTATCATTCCACCAGGGATAAGGAAAAGAATACTGGAATTATTGCATGCAACTCACCCAGTATGGTGAAAATGTAAGGCCCTACGTAAGATGGCCATATCTCCACAAACAGTTTGAGGATCTAGTGAATACTAGTCAGATATACCAAGAGAAGCGAAAAATGCCGAAGAAAAAAATGCGCCGAGACAAGAAGCCCATTTACTGGTGGACAGAACAGGTAGCGGAAAAAAGATAAAAGATACCGGGAAACTAGAGCCAATCTAAAGAAAGCTATGGCGGAAGCTAAAAAAAATGCATGGAAGAAACTGATGCAAGAAGTGGACCTAGACGTGTGGGGTAAAGGGTATAAAATTGTCATGGATAAATACAAAGGCACTACTCCGATAACCTTAAACGACGAACAGCAAATAACAGTAGCTCAGGAGCTATTTCCGATGCATCCGACTAGAAAGTGGGAAAGAATACCAGTAAGAGAACAAAATATACGTCTAAGAACCACACACGATATGTCTTGGATATTCTTAACAGATGTTGGCTAAAAGGAACGTTCCCTAAAGGATGGAAAATAGCGAAACTGGTACTCCTGGAAAAACATAAAACGGGGCCAACTAATAGGGCATATAGGCCCATATGCCTACTAAATATCCTTGCAAAACTGATGGAGCAAATCCTCTTAGGAAGGCTCAGGAGAGATATAGAGAGAAACGGTGATTTAGCTGATGAACAATATGAATTTCGAGAGGGCAGATCAACCCTAGACGCCATGGAAAGATTACAGGAAATAGCAGATGAAGCAAACGAGAGAGCAGGCAGGAAAAGGTGTGCTCTCATCACACTAGACGTCAAAAACGCCTTCAATTCCGCCCCGTGGGAGGGAATCCTGGAGGAACTGAGAAACCGAGGTGTAACCCCACAAACATACAACCTAGTGGTCAGCTACCTAGAAGACCCACTCTATGGAATGTCTACTACGATGGCATCCTTAAACTCCTGGTACCACGTGAGGTAAAGCTAGTTGGCTACGCTGACGATGTCAGGCGTCATAGTGACAGGGAAAGATGCAGGAAAACTACAAACAACGGCAAACGAGGTCCTAGAAAATATCACACAATGGCTGACAGAAAAAAGACTAGCCCTAGCGCCACAAAAAAACCGAGATGGTCATCTTGGCAGGAGGACGGACCCTTAAGGAAATCAATGTGCAAGACGTAACAGTAACGAGCCAAAAGGAAGTAAAATACCTTGGAGTAACTTTTTATCATAACATGAGAATGGGACAAAATGTCGCAAAAGAAACTGAAAAAGCCGTAGCAAACCTTAGCAGGATCCTTCCCAACACTGGAGGGCCACGAGAAAATAACAGGAGAATCCTATGCAGTGTAGCTATGTCCATAGTACTCTAGGGGGCAACGGTATGGAATAGAGCAATGGAGAAAAAGTTATATAGGAATATTCTCCTAAAAACCCAGAGGAAAATAGCAATAAGAATGGTGTTGGGAAACTACCTAACACCACCCCTGTGCACCGCGTTTCCATGACTTCCAGCGAAATAAACGTTTCCATGATTTCCAGAAGGAAAACAAGTACAGTTTCAACAGTCGTCGTACAAAGACATTTTCTTATATTGTATTCACGAAAAATATGTTTATAGTAATTTAAATAAAGTTAATACAGTCCACAACCAGCCCATGCAGTTTACTACACATGTTTGGTCCATTCGAGACGGATTAGAAGACTACAGTACCAGTGAGTTTATTATTTAATTTACGATAAAAACTGTCATTTCATTATTACATACGTCAAATATTTACGTTAATACGAACTGCTCTTTCTCATTAAAATGCCTAGTGAGGAAGAAATTAAAATTAAAAAGCTAACTGCTCAAAGGAGCCAACTAAAAACTAGCATTACTAGATTTGTTACATTTTTAAACAATGTAACCGAAACTAACGTTACACAAGTTCCATTTAGGCTTGCAGAAATACAAAAAACACTCAACGATTTTCAAACAATTCAATGTGATTTAGAATTATTAGACGATACGAATCTTTTAAAGCATCAAGAAT
Source organism: Hermaeophaga mercurialis (assembly GCA_951812935.1). Classification (NCBI taxonomy): domain Eukaryota; kingdom Metazoa; phylum Arthropoda; class Insecta; order Coleoptera; family Chrysomelidae; genus Hermaeophaga; species Hermaeophaga mercurialis. The sequence continues at coordinate 36,539,595 of OX638361.1, read as the reverse complement.
ATAACGAAACTTTTGAAAACTCTTATTATGCAGCAATAGCCCAAGGTCACGCAAAATTGCAAAAAACTCAAAGTTCTCATATGGGTACACATCTGTCGGTTACCACTGCTTCAGCGTTACCAGTTACGAATAATCAGATTTCACAATATAACATTAAACTCCCTCAAATTTCGTTGCCGAATTTTGAAGGAGCTTACGATCAATGGACTAATTTTTACGACACCTTTAACTCTATCATAGAACAAAATTCAACTTTAACTAATGTTCAAAAATTTTATTATTTAAAAACTAGTCTAAAGGGAGACGCTTTACAAGTAATTCAAAATTTACAATTAACGGATGCTAATTATCAGTTAGCACTAGACATGTTAACTGAACGTTATGAAAACAAAAAATTAATTATAAAATCGCACATTAAAAATATTTTTGAACTACCTAATGTTATTAAAGAGTCACATACTTCTCTAAGATCGTTCACTGATAACTTTCAAAAGAACTTTCGCGCTCTACAAAATTTAAAAGAACCAGTAGAACATTGGGATACTATTTTACTCTATCTTTTAACAAATAAATTAGATTTAAATTCAAAAAAAGAGTGGGAAATCCATTCGAAAGATTTATCATCACAAAAAATTAGTGAATTTACAAAATTTTTGACGGATCGATGTTTACTTTTGGAAACTATGGATACTAAACAAGGTATCAATGTAAATAAAACTGTATACGAAAATAAAACGCGTGCTCATTTAAGCACAAATAATTCTTCGACAAAATGCTTATTTTGCAATAACGATCATTATATATATTCTTGTCAGAAGTTTAAAGCTTTGCCAGTGGCGCTACGTTGGCAAGAGATTAAAAATATGAAGGCATGTACGAATTGTTTACGTAAAGGTCATTATTCACAATCATGCTCTTCTATTAATTGTAGAACCTGCAATAAAAGGCACCACTCATTATTACATATGGATTATTACTCACGATTGTCAAATGACATTAACGAACCCACTACTCAAACTAAACAATCAAATTACAAACGAACCACTGATCAAAATACAAACACACGTAAACTTGACGACACACGTACTTACGATACAATCACGCAAATTCCAAATACTTCTACGCAAAATCCCGCAACAAGCAACTTACACACTCAAATTGATACGACTTCATTTACAACTTCAAATCATTTAGATCAACGTGCCCTATTACCATTATCTGGTGACACAATAAACACCAATCACTCTAAAACAGTACTACATAACTCAAGCACTTACGGTATTACGTCGGTAATCTTAGCTACTGCACAAATTAAAATTTATGACAAGTATGGTAACGCAATTATTACTAGAGCACTATTGGATGCCGGTAGTGAATCTTCATTTATAACTAAAGCACTAGCCAATAAACTCGGATTAGCAAAAAATTCTCTAAATATTCCTGTGCAAGGAATAAACTCAACTAACGTAAGAATTGACGGTTATATAAACGCTAAAATAAAATCCATGATTTCAAACTTCGAAACTTCATTACAATTTTTAATTTTAAACAAGATTACTGGTAAACTTCCAAAGCAATATTTAAACACTAAATGTATTACTATACCCCAAGGAATTACTCTAGCAGATCCCTGTTTTAATTTACCTACGGAAATAGATATTTTATTAGGTGCTGACATTTACTACTATTTACTTTTACCTGAAAGGATTATGTTAAATAATCATATGCCAGTTTTTCAAAATACCGAACTAGGTTGGGTAATATCCGGTAGATTGTGTGAAAACACAAATGTGGTATATTGCCAATTTTCACGAACTTTATTACACAAACAATTAGAACAGTTTTGGACGTTAGAAGAAGTTGATCAATTTCAACACCCATTAACAAAAGATGAACAATATTGTGAGGAACACTTTCAAAATTCACACGCACGTTTACCAAACGGTAGATTTCAGGTACGACTACCTTTTAAAGAAAATTTTCGAAAATTAGGTGATAACAAAGAACAAGCTATTAATAGGTTTTATTCTATAGAAAGAAAATTTGCAAAGGACGAACAGTTTAAACTGACATATTCAAACTTTATACGAGAATACGTTAACTTAGGACATATGACGAAAATTAAGACTAATGTTATAAAAGACAAAACGTTTCGACACTATTTGCCGCATCACGCTGTTAAAAAGGAAACCTCTTTAACTACTAAATTACGCACGGTTTTCGACGCTAGTTCTAAATCGCAAACCGGACTTTCATTAAACGATGTACTTAGAATCGGACCATGTATTCAACATGACATTTTCTCAACGCTAATTCGTTTTAGAACTTACAACGTAGCATTTTGTTCCGATATCGAGAAGATGTATCGACAAATATTAATCCACGAAAACGATCGTAACTTTCAATGTATTATATGGAGAGATTCTCCAGAACAAGAATTAAATCATTACGTATTAAATACCATTACTTATGGAACCGCCCCAGCTTCATTCTTATCTACACGTTGTCTCAAGCAATTAGCTATTGAAAATAAAAACGAATTTCGGGAAGCGGCGCATGCAATTGAAAACAATTTTTACATGGACGATCTTCTTTGCGGTGCAAAGGACATACAATCAGCAAAATACTTAATAACTGACATTTGTAAAATTTTGAGTCATGCGGGTTTTAATCTAAGACAATGGCTATCAAATAAAAAAGAAATATTAGACGAACTATCACTGTTATCCACTGACAATAATTACGTAATAAAGGACACGCAAGGTTCAAAAACTTTAGGATTGGGTTGGAACCCAAACTCTGATTATTTTTACTTCAACGTTAATAATAAACAACAAAATGTAAACACTAAAAGATCTATACTTTCGATAACAGCTAAAATTTTTGACTGCCTTGGATTACTCGGACCTATTATAGTAAAGGCAAAAATAATCTTACAACGTTTATGGTCGTCCAAATTGTCATGGGACGAACCGATCACAGGAGACTTATTAAATTGTTGGCAAGAATTTTATACTCAATTAAAGGAAATTAATAACATTACGATTCCACGAACTATTTGTTTAGAAACATATAATTCATTGGAATTGCATTGTTTTAGTGACGCCTCTGAACGCGCATACGGTTGTTGTATTTATTTAGTATCAAAAAATGATAATTTTACGTTAACTAAACTAATCTGTGCCAAATCTAAAGTTGCACCTTTAAAGGTGCAAACTATACCACGTCTTGAATTATGCGGAGCACTTCTCGCATCTCAATTGTACAAAAGGGTATCAGAATCCTTAAATTTGAACTTTAATCATACTTACTTTTGGACAGATTCTACGATAGTTTTACATTGGCTTAAGGGCGAACCAAGTAAATATCATATTTTCGTGTCAAATCGTATCTCACAAATTCAAACATTAACTCAAAATTGCGAATGGAATCACGTACCTACGGATCTAAATCCCGCTGATTACATCTCTAGGGGGGTAGATCCTGGGAAATTAAAAAATTTGTCGAATTGGTGGAACGGTCCTCCATTCTTGAAACAATCTAATGACTTTTGGCCTTCAACAAAATTAAACTTTGACTCTGAACTACCTGAATTAAAGAAAAACGTATTGATAGTTCTAAATGAACATAACAGTTTCGAACTTCTTCAAAAATATTCAAGTTATACAAAACTATTGCACATTACTGCATACTTACTGCGTTTCATTCATAACACGAGTCATACTTCAAGCAAATTGTTAGTTCCATTGTCAGTTGAAGAAATTGATAATGCCTTAAAGAAAATTGTGAAACTTGTTCAAATAGAAGCATTTACTGCTGAAATTCGCTCACTTCAAAAAACTATTAACAAAAATCACAACTTAAGTAATCTAAATCCATTTTTTGATCACGAAGGTATTCTTAGGGTAGGAGGTAGGCTTTTTAACTCACACCTCCCAAATGACGCAAAACATCCTATGATTATTCCTTCCAAGCACAATTTCACGACGTTACTTATTCGCTATGAACATTGTCAGAATTATCATGCAGGATGTCAATTTTTACTAAACAAATTACGTCAAAAATTTTGGCCTATTCACGGCGGACAAACTGTTAAGAATGTTTTGAAAACTTGTATTGTTTGTTTCAGAATGAAACCTAAATTTATAACTCAAATCATGGGACAATTACCTAAATCTAGAGTAACTGTTTCAAGACCATTTTCAACTTGCGGTATTGACTATACCGGTCCATTTTTAATGAAAGAAACAAAACTTAGAAATAAAAAATTTATTAAGGTATATGTTTGTGTATTCATATGTTTCTCTACACGAGCAGTTCACTTAGAAGCAGTAACCGATTTGACGACAGAAGCGTTTCTTAATGCTTTAAAACGTTTCATATCTCGTAGAGGTTTATGTTCTAAAATATATTCTGATAATGCCACAAATTTTGTTGGCGCAAATAATTACCTAAAGGAATTTACACAAATGTTTAAAAAACTAGATGTTCATGATTTTTTATTAAAAAATAGAATTAACTGGTCATATATTCCTCCTAGGTCTCCTTCCTATGGGGGTCTATGGGAAAGCGCTGTTCGCATAGCTAAATCAAAATTAAAAACTGTTCTTAATAATGAGCATTTAACTTTGGAAGAATTCTTTACATTTTTATCGCAAATTGAATCTATCGTGAACTCTCGTCCTTTATCTCCACTCACTGACGATATTGATGATCTACAAGTTCTAACGCCTGGTCACTTTTTGGTCGGAAGCCATCTTCAATCACTACCCGAATCAACACCTGATAAACGAGATACTATTATTTCTCGATATAAGAAACTGCAAGCTCTAATAGAAACTTTTTGGAAAAAATGGTCAACTACCTATCTACAATCTCTACAGATCAGAAGTAAATGGAAATTTTCAAATGTACCTGATAAACTCATCGGTAAATTAGTACTATTAGTAGATGATAACCTACCGTCCCACATTTGGAAGACTGGAATCATCCAAGAGATTCACCCTGGTCCAGATGGACTTGTCAGAGTGGTCACAGTGAGAACTACTTCGTCTACGTTACGACGCAGCATTACCAAAATATGTTTGCTACCAGTACATCTTGAGAGTTGAAAGAAATTCTTACTTTCAACCGGGGGGACTATGTTGGGAAACTACCTAACACCACCCCTGTGCACCGCGTTTCCATGACTTCCAGCGAAATAAACGTTTCCATGATTTCCAGAAGGAAAACAACTACAGTTTCAACAGTCGTCGTACAAAGACATTTTCTTATATTGTATTCACGAAAAATATGTTTATAGTAATTTAAATAAAGTTAATACAGTCCACAACCAGCCCATGCAGTTTACTACACAAATGGCTTGCGCATACCGGACAACCTCAACAGATGCATTATTGGTCATTGCCAGGACACCACCTATCCATCTACTAGTGGAAGCAAGATGCGCTACGAGAAATGGCATTAATAAAAGAGAGGATACTAACCATACATTACAGAAATGGCAACAGGAATGGCAGAACGAAACACATAAAAGCCACTGGACGAAAAGGCTAATGCCAAACATCGAACCATGGTACAGAAGAAAGCAAGGAGAGGTCTCCTAGTACCTCACACAGCTAATCTCCGGACACGGGTGTTTCCTGGTCTACGGACATAGGTTCCACGTTACAGAGAGCAACGAATGCCTATACTGCCGGGAAACAGATACAGTAGAACACACATTTTTCGAATGTCACAGATGGAGCAATGAAAGGACGGCGATAGAGAACAAGATTGGTCATATAAATCCCGAAAATGTAGTCACTAAAATGTTAAAAAACCAAACAAACTGGGCTGAAATAGATTATTTTGCAAAGAAAGTGTTAAAAAAGAAAGAAGCGGACGTCAAACAGAAGGGGAGGCGATAGTGGATACACAGAAGAACATCTACAGCGGCCGATCTACTAGAAGTAATACCCGAACGTAGTCCCTGGTAAACCTCGGAAAAGCCGAGGAGGGGTTTTAGTCGGAGTAGCGCCCGACACTACCAAACACATTGAAACCAGTGTTCGGTGCCAAGCGGTTTCCCCTCCACCAATATATATATATATATATATATATATAAATATATAAGCAAGAATTGTTTACGACTCATGGATTGTATGACGTATGCGTTTCAGACAATGGATCACAACTGCTTAATTTCAAAAATGGCATTAGGCAAGCGCTGGTTGCACCTTATTACCCAGTAACAATGAGCAAGCGTAAACAATAGTTCAAAATGTTTAAAATGAATATTGATTGGTCCGGGGAAGATTTATCAATACCAATGTGCCGTAATTTACTACCGCAGCACATTACTCCACACTCTACGACGTCAAAATCTCCAGCAGAAGTGTTAATAGGCCGTAAACTAAATACGTTGCTGTACAAGGTAATGCCAGATTTTATAAAAAAACATGGTAGCAAAATAGGAAAATTGAATAACAAAAGCTTCTGCTAAATTTTTCCAAGACGCCAAATCAGTTTATACAGTGTGTCTACTTAAGTTGGAACCATATGGAAAACTTTTTTATTATTAATTTTAGGAAAAAAAGATATTCATAAAAAGTTCTGCATTATCTAAAACCTAGAATACAGTCATCAAATATTTTCAGTGGTATACGAGGTTTTTCAAAAAATATGAGTTTTACTCAAGAGTAAAGTACCTTTAAATTGGACAATATCGAAAAATGTTACTAAAAAAAGTTGATCAGAATTAAAAATTACGTTTAAATATGCAAATTTTATTATTTGCAAAATAAATGAATATGCACTTATTACGCGTTTTAATTGCAAAATTATTAGAAAACATCGAAAAACTAAAAGGTTATGTGTTTCGTAATCACAAGAGATAAATGTTCATTCAAAATAGAAATATTAGTAAAAAATAAAATAATCTGAAGTTTTAATTTAAATGGATGTACTTGCATATTTAAACGTAATTTTTAATTCTGATCAACTTTTTTTAGTAACATTTTTCGATATTGTCAAAAATAAAGGTACTTTACTCTTGAGCAAAATTTATATTTTTCGACAAACCTTGTATACGGCTCAACAAATTTTAAATCCGATGGTTGTATTTCAGGTTTTAGACCATGCAGAACTTTTTATAAAGAATAACTTTTTTTCATAAAACTAATAATAAAAAAGTTTTCCATATGGTTCCAACTTAAGTAGACACACTGTATAAGATCCTATACTTCTAGACCTAAGTGGATACATTCATCGATAGTGCATTTCTCTGACTTTTCAAAAAAGTGGTAAAAATTCATTAAAATGTAGCCTTTCTCAGACCATTCAAATGTGAAATTTCTTTATGATTTTTCGTTTAACAATTAAAAAAAATGATAAAATTAATTAGCATTTCTCATCCTGTTGAAAAAAAAGGTTCAAATATGGCATTTTTTTATATTGTTTCGTTGTTTCGTTCAAAAACTAGAAAAAATGATAAAAATTAATTAAAATTAGCGTTTCTTTAAATTTTCAAAAAAGTATTTTCTCGACATTTTGTTATAACTAAGCTTTCCAAAACTAGTAACTATGATAAAAAGTAGCTCGAATGTACCATTTCGCAAACTTTGCAAAAAAGTAATTCAAATGAGACATTTCTTTGTATTTTTCCTTTTAAAAATAAGAAATTGTGGCAGTCCTAATTTGCAAGTGGAGTCATTCGAAGTTCATCAATACCCGACAGAACAACACGTATATTGTAAATGCGCTAACTTCTACAACAATGAGATTTTCTATTCTTCTGGAATGTGAATGGACCCCGAAATAAGTTCATAGAATTTAAAAATCTTGTAACAACTAATAAATATGAATAACATCAATTTCTGTCAAATTTCAGACATCTAAACAACAATAGAACATATCACAATAAGAATTAAACAAACTCAAATATCAATTATCTACATCCGAGGAGAAGGCCTAACAGAAGGAAATCTAAGGAAGTTGACTGAACGATCTGTAGGAGTAATAGCCACGGGCGACTTCAATGCCAAACACCCTGCGTGGAATAATGGGTTGGCGAATACGAATGGTATTAGATTGTTTAGAACAATTGAGAATACAGATCTATCGATATATCATACGGATACGTCAATTTATTGCTTCAGAAGGGGTGACTGTAGATCAACGCTGGATTTGTTGGTGGCAAGAGGTGACCTTATCCGAAACATACAGACATTGGACGATTTGGACTCTGACCCCCGGCCAGTTAGCTTTGAAATAGACAAATTAAGTAATAACATTCAAGTGCACAGATTCATAAAAAACTATGCAGAAGCTAACTGACTTGGCTTTCAAAATTATATTAAATATAATATAAACATTATGAGACAATATTTTTTTTTTTTTTTTTTTTTTTTTTTTTTTTTTTTTTTTTTTTTTTTTTTATTATTATTAATTATTTTTAGCAATCAGAATATACAGTGCATTCTATAGGCTAAAATGCTGACGAGTGTTAGGTACTCTAACAACTAAATGACCTGATCAGGTAAACACCCAGTGGTGTAACCTGTAGATAATTAGACTACTGTCTTTTAGTTTAACATTAAACCTTACTTATTTTAATTCTACTTATATCCTAACTTATATTTATACTTTTAACACTTTTAACACTTTTAACACTCAAACTAAGTCAATTGGCCATTTTCTTTTAAGTCTTTTGTTGTGTCTTGGTTCTAGTAGCGGTTCTAGTAGTGGGTTAGGGTGGCCTCTTATCGTATTGTTGTGTTTGGTGGCCCTTTCTTGGATAACTTCCTGTATCGTTTTAACTTGGAGATCTGTGTGCAGCATGTGGTTTGTTACGTACCAGGGAGCATCAACTATTTGTCGAAGTATTTTTGATTGGCATCTTTGTAGGATTGTGGTATTGGATTTAGAAGCACAGCCCCATATTTCTACTCCATATAGCCAGATTGGCTTTATAACAGTTGTATATATCAGTCTTTTGTTTTCAGGTGTTATCTGTGATTTTCTGCCTATCAACCAATTTAATTCTCTTACTTTTATGTCTATTTGTTTCTTCTTTTTTGTGATATGTTGTTTCCATGTCAGCCTGCGGTCTAGGTGAAGTCCTAAGTACTTTGCTGTGTCTGTTTGGGGGATCTGTATGTTATTTATTTGAACTGGTGGACATGTTTGTTGACGAAGGGTGAATGTTACATGTGCTGATTTGCTTTCATTAACTTTGATTTTCCACTTTTTTGTCCATTGCTGAAAGTGATTTAAATGCGTTTGTAGTCGTATTGATGCTATGTGAGGATGATCATGGCTAGATAGAATTGCAGTGTCATCGGCAAATGTTCCTGTGCTTGTGTAATCTGACATTGGTAGGTCAGAGGTATATAGAACATAGAGTAAAGGCCCCAGTACACTGCCTTGTGGGACTCCTGATTTAATTGGCATAATATCTGATTTTTCTTCATTTATTTTTGTCTGGAATGTTCTTTCACTTAAGTAAGATTTAAGTAATTTGAAGTAAGCATGTGGTAAAGTGTTTTTTATTTTGTATATTAACCCTGGATGCCAAACTTTGTCAAACGCTTGGCTTATGTCAAGGAAGACAGCCGAACAATACTCTTTATTTTCTAATGCCTTATTTATGACTTCTGTGATACGGTGTACTTGCTGTACTGTAGAGTGCTCTGCTCTAAATCCGAATTGGTGGTTAGGGATCCAATTTTCAGGAGGGAGGTCCTCATTTAGTTTACGAAGTATTAGCTTTTCTAACAGTTTGGAAATTATTGGGAGGAGGCTTATCGGACGATATGATGTTACCTCTGTTGGTTCTTTTCCTGGTTTACCAATCATTATGATTTGCGCTATTTTCAGGCATTTTGGCCAGTAGCCTAGTCTTAATATGGCATTGAAAATATAAGTCATCAACACTAGTCCCTTCCTTGGAATTTATTGTATCATCTTAGCTGTTATTAGGACGATTCCTGGAGCCTTTTTGGTGTTTAACCATTTTATTTCTTGTGCAATCTCTTTCGGAGTCAATAATTTGATTGGTCTGTGTGGTTCTAATTCTGTAGCTATGTTATGTTCTATTTCTTGGTCAGGGTCATTGTTGATTGGTTGGAAAACTGTAACTAGGTGTTCTGCAAATAGGTTGGTTTTTTCTAGGTCACTTTTAGCCCATGGATCGTTCCTACTTTTCCTTATTGGTGGTGCTGCGGTCTTCGGTTTTTTGGAGTTTTTTATTGGTTTCCAAATCGAGTGGTCCGTTCTTGTTAGATTGGATAAGTATTGTTCGAATTGATCGTTTCGCATTTGTTTTAGTTTTGTTTTCAATCTGTTAGTTAATTGATTATAATGTTGTTTATCTGCAGGGGAGTGAGTTCGTTGCCATTTAGCTTTGGCACGTCGTTTTTCTACAATTAATTGTCTTATTTCCAGAGGTATGTCTCCTTTTGACTTTTTGTGTTGGTATTCAGGGGTCGCTTGTTTAACGGCTTGTTGTAGTTTAGTTAGAAATTGTTGAGTGGTTATTTCTATTTCTTGGGGTTCTTTCAGTCGAATATTTAAGTCTACGCTTTCCGTCAATATGTTACGATAAGTTTCCCAGTTTGTCATTCTATTGTGTAAACTTGGTGTAGGTTTTTTGACTACAATAGATGCGCCAATAGTTGCGATAATAGGCGAGTGATCTGAAGATAAGTCGAAATTGGCTATAATATCTGTGTATACCGGGTTTATTCCATTTATGACAAAAAAGTCCAGTAAATCAGGAATTTTATTTACGTCTGTAGGCCAGTATGTTGGGGAACCTGTTGAAATAAATGAGTATCTTTTATCATCTATTGTTTTGAGAAGCTCTCTACCCTTAGTCGTACTCAGTCTAGATCCCCATCTAGTATGCTTGCTATTATAATCTCCTCCGGCTATGAAGATTGTTCCCAATGTGGCGAAATATTCATCGAAGTAATTTTTTTTAATATTATGTCTTGGTGGGCAATAAGCTGCTGATATAGTCAGTTCGTATGGTAAAGTTTGTACTTTTATTGTTGTAGCCTGTATCATGTCTTGTTGATATTTTAACATCTCGTAATGTTTGATTGTACTTTTAACTATAACAGCAGTGCCACCGTGAGCATTGCCACTAGGGTGATTTGTATGGTATGTATCGTATGCTGGTATTTTGAAGTATGTTTTTTCGGTAAAATGTGTCTCACTTACTAATAATACATCTATTTTATTTTGTTCTAAGAATATTTTCAGTTCATCTTTATGCTGTGCTAAACCATTGGCGTTCCATTGTGCTACTCTTAAAAACTTCCCCATTATTTGACTAATTTACTTAACAGTGTGGTTAGCATGTTCAGGACCATACTGTTTTGTTGTATGAGCTGATTGAACATTCCTTTAAATTCATTTAGGAATTGTGTTAATGTATTCGTTGTTTCATTATCTGTAGTATTTGGGTTGTTACTGGTTACGTTAGCATAGCTTCTGTTCTGATTTCGAAGATTGGTGGGTCTATTGGTTGCGGTATTTGGATTATTGTTATTTGTTATCCTATTCAGTTGATTCCCATGCATTAGTTTATTATAATGATCACAACCTTTATAATTAGCAGGATGGTCCCCACCACATAGAGCACACTTGGCCGGTATATTATTTGGTTTCTTGCAACTTATGGTGTTATGTGGCCCTCCACATTTGACGCATACGTATGGTCTGTTGCAATATGTTTTGGAGTGGCCGTATTGTTGGCATCGCATACACTGAACAATATTTTTCTTATTTGTGTGCGGTGGCTCTATTTTTATGTCATTATTTTGGAGTTTTTCTATTTTGTATACATCTTTATTATTGTTAGCTGGTTCCAGGTCGACAAAGAACATATTCAAAGGTATTTTGGTTATTCTGTGTCGAGCATTTATAATGTTTCTGACTTTATGGCCTAATTGTTCTAATTCCTTAGATATGTCTTTAGTTTCTATGGAGTGGTGCATATATTTAATAACTACTCTATAAGCTCGTTCCTCTTTCAGCTGGTAGGTGTGGTGGATAATATTGTGCTCTTTGAAGTATCCGACTAGTTTCCTGTATCCGTCTGTGGTATTACAATTTATCTTGATTGTATCATCTGCTAAGCTTCTAGTACCATATTGTTCTTCTTCAAGACAGTGTGTGATTTGTTCCTTCATTTTATTATAGTTTATTACTCCATATATATAGATGGGAGGAGGTTTGGTATTGTTTACCTTGATTTGAGTTTCAGGTTGAATTGAATTTTCCTCGTTTATTAACGAGCTGAAGCGATTTTTTGTTGGCACATTTTGTTCAGTTGTGGAATTGGTTCTGGCTGTCTTCCTACGTTTTGTTCCTTTCACTTGCTGCCATGAGATATTAGGTGATGAGTCGTGGATTTCTTCTTGTTCGTCATCACTTGTTGATGACATCCTTGTGTACTGATGATACTGATGAGCTTGGTTCGCCTGATTAGTATCATTGATCGGTGTAGAGGATGTAGAAAATGCATATAACTGTTGCATTGGGATTTGTGGAATATTGCTTGATGCTTGTTGGGGCATCATACCATTATAATACATTTGTTGCGGTTGCATTGTTAATACTTGCGAATTTTGCATTGGTGGTGTGAAATTGTTTTGATACGCCACTGGCATATTATTTGAAAAAGTTTGTGCATACATACTTGGCTGTAAGTCCATTTGCACTTTTTTCAATTATTTTCACTTATCACAACGGGTTTTTAAATATTTCATATTATCACTAGTTGTTCTTTTTATAGTCATTAAGTTTTTATTTTTATTATCTAGTATTTATCACAAAGTTCCGCAGCGTTTTAGATAGACTATCGAGACGTGTTTACGCTACGAAAGTTCAAACACTAATTATCTGTTTAATGAGCTCAAAATAAGCGATGTGATTATGAGACAATATGAAAATACAAACAACATCGAGAGAGTCATTACGGACCTGACATAGGTGTGATATAATAATATTTACTTATTTAATATACTATGTACTCACAATTTGTATTAATTTCTCCTTGTCAATGTTGAAGTTTGTAGTCTTATTAAACCTTGTTGAAGTCACTGTATTTACAAATTAATTAAAAATTGCAAAACTTTTGGTGAAGTTACGCAAACCCTTAAAAATATCTGTCTTAAATCAAAAAGCCAAAGACGGATAGACAGGATATACACCATTGGACGCCTCTTATCAAGTAGAATACGAAAATCATAATCATATTTGGGGGATCCATGTTTTTCGAGTTATTACCCAAAATGTAGTATGTTTCACTTCTAAAAATCGGCTCCAATGTCGATAATTTTTGGTGTGCACACTAATTTTATTGTACTGAATTCGAATTTGAAAGAAAAATTTTACGAGTATATTTAATTACTATAAAAAAGTTATTAATATTTTAAAATGAGAAATGACATTATTTGCTTGACTTTTCATACTGTCACGATTTGACATAACAGGTCCGATTTTAAATAAATGTTTACAATATTTTATGTGGTTTCATTTTTGACAGTGTTGCCTTTTTTACAATATTGAAATACATAGATTTAGTTGAATGAGCGCGAGGACGCGCCTCGCTTCACTCTGCCTAAAATTTGTATGAAAAAATAATAATTGTCGCAATTTTGCCCATAAATCGAAATGCGGTAGTTGCCTGGGCAGAATAGCACAAACTTATCGTCCCAGAAGGGTTCAATAAAGTAGGTTCGGCGTGTCGGTGTGCCCAACCAATGTCCCTTCAAAAAAAAGATAAGGATATGTGCTTATGGGTTTATAAGAGGCGTAATTGTAGTCAACGAGATAGTGGTATTGCTAGGGCTGATGGCACCTGGTTTTCTGGGGCCAAAATGCAATCCTCTGACATGATTCGGTAAGTTTTTATATTTTTTTTTCATATGCTAACTCTTTACTTTTTAGTATCTCATACGGTTTCGCTCATAATGAGTCTTATGACCGAGTGCGTAGGGAGATTGCAAATCCCAACGATAATCCCGATGCTTAGCAATTGAGACAAAGGACTATCAATGATTGGTAAATAGACAGAATTGGAGAGAAACGTGAGGAGGGTCATTGACCCAAAAAAATGGTATCCAAACGATTTGGAAAAGCAGTGTTCGTAGAACTTGAGAAGAATATAATATATTTACCAGGGAGAAACTGTATTTGTGAAACCTCACATAAACGAATTGGGTAGTGGAGATTATTCCATAGTTTATGTTGGTGAGAAAAGCTTGTCAAATGGGAAGTCAACATCGCTGTTCAAATTTGTAAAATGAATTGTACCGTAATTTTAAAAAATAAAAATACTTAAACTGAATATATCTTTCATTCCCCCAACTACTTTTCATAATCTCTTAAAAGATATGAATAAAATCTAGATTTTTAGTTGACGATTAGTTTTCTTGAGGTGTTTCCAAATTCAGTACCAAATACTCTACCTGACCGGGCTTACAAACATGTGACATCTGTAAGGAGAAGCAAATACAAGTATTATTTCTCCCGTGCAATCATAGAGTATGTTGTATAGAATGTGGAATGAGAGTAAAGTATGTCACATTAAACTAGATGCAACTGTTCGAGATTTTTTCGAACAAAGAATGTGTAACAGTTAACTGTTATCATGTGGACATACTGTGTGTAGAGGATATGTAAGATTCTGTTCAATATGCGGTTTGGAAACTAAATAAAGTTTTTTCCTTAAACAGTGGTTTTATTTTATAACATTAGGTTGTTAAAGTAATCAGATATATCTTAAGGCTCATGAGTTGAAGGTTATGGCCAACTTCATTATAAATCGAGTTCAAGGTTATTTGAAATAGTAGGAAAAAATATATTTTTATAGAGACGTACAAAACTCATAGAACATGCTTGATGATTACTAACGTAATGATGCTTACTAACCTAAACAAACAAATACACCACTTTTTGAAATTTACTTTACCAAGTATAAACGCAGACTCCTACGATGTTAAGTTGTTGTGAGAACAATAAACTCGCTATATTCAACGTCAGTGGCCGGTGCTCGTAGCGTAACAATCGCACATCTTTGTAGATGCAGCTTTTAAACAGTATCAGATAAGGTGAAATATAACTGAAAAGTCCAATACGTCGCACTTACTAACCTAAACAAATAAATACACGACTTCTTGAAATTTACTTCAATACCAAGTATCAACGAAGAATAAAATGATGTTAAGATATCGCTCTATACAACGTCAACGGACACTGCTTGTAGCTTAATAATTGCACATCTTCGTAGATATAACTTTTAAGCATTTTCAAAAAAGTTGAAATATTACTGTAAGGTCCAATGCCTGGCGCTAAGTAACGCATAAAATAAATACACCACTTTTGGAAACGACTTCTAGACCAAGTATGATCGCAGAACGTTGAGATGTGGTGAGAATAATAAAGTCTGTATATGCAATGTCAGCTTACTAACTTAAACAAGTACACCACTTTTTAAAATTCACTTGAGACCAAGTATAAACACACAACAATAAGACAAGATTTGGTGAGAATAATACAGTCTCTATATGCAATGTCAGCGGATGCTGCTTGTAGCGTAATAATCGCAGATCTTCGAAGATGCAGTTTTTAAACAATCAGATAAGTTCAAATATTACAGTAAGGTCCAATGCTTGACGCTTACTAACTTAAACAAACAAAAATAGTCCAGTAACTGAAGGGTCAAACCTGTAGAAAAATCGCGAATGAGTTCCCACATAGCGCAATTTGTAGGTCATTGCAGGTGTTTTAAAATGAGAAAATCCTTAACGCGTTCTTGGTAGCGGAAGGGGCTGAAAATGGACCCCAAAACCTGGAAAAACAGGTTTCCCGCTAATATCTGGCTAAATATGCCAATTAGAGAATTTTTGTTCAGACAAAAAATGAAGATCAGCTCATTCTCTACAAAAATGGCCCTTACCATTTTCCTCGAAAATTCAATAGTTTTCGAGATAATGGCACTCAAAAGTGCACTCATTTCAGCTGCTGCTCTACCTGCAGGAATTCCGCTTTCTATGAATTAACGTGTAAGCGGGCGGACGAATTGTTCCATATCTCGGGAAAAAATTAATATTTTTCGATGATTCAAAGTTCATCGGAATGGGAAAACCCGTAGCTACAATTCCATGTGACTTGAAGTCAGTATATTTAAAAAAGCGGTCAAAGTTTTTTTCAACAATATTTAGAGACTGCTTCATTAATTTATTCATATTTTCTTTAAAAATAGTCATTTATTCTAATTTTGCCTTGATAATGGGACCTTGGGGGGTCTTGAATGATCTCAGAAATTTTTTGTAATACTTTTCTTGCGTTCTAATACACAATTGATTTGTTTATTTACATGTTTTAGCCGATTTCGGAGTTCCAGAGAATCTTCGGAACAAGCGCGAATTATAATCTTATGATCCGTTATATTGATTTCCAATGCACATCATTTTAAAGCTTAGATGGTCTACTTTTCGAATATATTTTTTTATTTTTAATAGAGTCTAATAATTTTCAAGAAATGAGGAAAATTGATCACACGATCACACATTTCTTGTTCCCCGCTCTTTATTTCTTGAGGATTAATAATTAGATCAAAGTAAAGCTTATATTCTGACCTTTCCATTGATATAAGTCAATCCCCATATCCGTTTTGTGTTCTAAAAGGGTTGTTACAATTATATACTTCATTTTTACGCTCTCCCTCTGAGATCCATGATATTGTATATAACCTAACCTCGTGTACCCACGCGGCGATAGTTGTCTGCATGTGTTTGTATACAATCTCGGTTTTGGAGTCGTCGGCTTGACCGGATTATTGATGTACTGATGATATTTTTTCAGTATTTATTTTGAATTATTTATTTAAAATAAAATAAATATTTTTCATTAAATTAATTCAGTTATAAAAAAAAGAAGAAATGTTTAAAGTGAGAAATTTCCACGTTATTCTTGTCTACAAGAAAGAATATTCAAGGATTTTTTTGTTGGAAGCAGAAAATAAGGTTTGTTTTATTTTGCCTCAACTTTAAAAACTTGGTGTAATTGTTCTAACGGTTGGATCATCTATTTTTTGGTAGCTCTTGGTGTTGTTGAAATGGAACCGGATTCCGTTCCAGAATGCTTTCTTTGTAAGGAGGGTGTTGTGGATGACGGTGTAAATGTTACTCGTGGTTTAGAAAATTTGATTCGAGTGAGCAAGGAGAGATGCGATAATTTACACCTATTTCTCCAGAAACAATCCTCTGTACGAATGCACAACAAGTGTAGGGACCGCTATATTATTAAATCTCGAGGCAAGTTCGCGTTCAACGAGTTTGACAAGCACTCTTCAAGACGGTTGGACCATTTAACGAGCCCGAAGAGACAAAAGAAGCGCTCCCATAGTAGCTTTGACTTCCAAAACAATTGTTTGTTCTGTCAGTTACCTGCTTCGATAGAAATAGAGAAAAGAAAGAGCAGTTTGCAAAGAAGCGTAAAATCATACTTGTTCCGAACACAGAATTCAAGACCACACTTCTGAATCTGATCACAGCTCATATTGATATAGAAAAGTATAAAGAGACGCTAGAAATAATTTCTGGGATCGACCTCACAGTTGTTGGTGCAAGATGTCATGAAGCTTGTCGACAGTCATTCTTTCGATTGTCTGAAAAAGCTTCTGGTGAGGGTAAACCGAAAGGACGGCCCAAGGACTCAGATATTTCAGCACATATTGAGAGAATTGTTGCTTATATTATGGAAACTGGGGAAGAAATGTACATCATGGCAGAGTTGACGAAAATTGGAGGTATTTATCATTATTAACCAGTTACATGATCTGAAAGTAACAAAAATATTATTCAGTTATTGGTAGTGTTTAAAAAGTAAAGGGAAGTGAAGTGACAATGGTTCATATGGATTACCGAATGATCAAGTAAAGTATTGTTCAGTTTTTGGTACTTTAACCGACTCAAGAACAGCACACCAAAGGCGAATTACTGAAAAAAACCTCACAATAGCTCTTGTGGTGAGCTCTTTCACCGCCAAAAGGAAGGTGTAAGCCTAGTAATATTAACAGCATTGACCCCAGAACACCGGACAATTTATTTCTTAAAAGCTGCCAAGGGAAATAAGACCGGCCAGGTGTACTCTTCCAGGAGCCTGGATGCGTATCCTTTTATGAGATACAACATTCTGTTTTTGCATGCAATGACTGGGAGCGATACAACCTCTGCTTTTTTTCAGAAAAGGGAAAAAGTCAGTAGTGTCAAGTTTGTCTAAAATGGGGGAAAACGCTCAACCCCATGAGTTCAAAATTGCCATTGAATCTTTTAAAAATCAGAACCTTCCTCGAGAGACTATATTCGCGAACGGAGAAACTGTTTTGCTGTCGATTTACAAATTGTCAGCGGAAATAACGACTCTGCAGGCCGCCCGGTCCTGGACTTTCAACCACTTATCCACAAACAAAACTGCAATAAAACTAGAATGCTTGCCCCCTACCGCTGAAGCTGCTAGGCAGCACTTTTATAGGGTATATTTACAAGTACAGACTTGGCTGGGGAATGAACTGTCACCAGAGGAATGGGGCTGGAAACGTGCAGGGGAAATGCTATTACCGGTCCAGACCACACAGGATCCGGCCCCACCAGAACTCTTGAGGATGATTTTTTGTCAGTGTAAGAGAGGCAGCGAAAAGAATTGTTCATGTTTGAAAGCAGGTCTGAAATGCTCATCCATCTGTGGTTCGTGTCAGTTGACACAATGTTCAAATTATAAAAGAAATGAAGGTATATTCCCGGAAGAATTAAAGGTGGAAGTAGAAATAGAGGTGGAAGAAGAGACAGAAGGGTTGCAAAGCGAGGAGGCAGAAATACAGCTGGAGGAAGAGAGAGAAAGGACGACAGGGGGGAGGGTAGAAATGGAGCAAGAGGGAGTAGGCGACGAGAATACCGTTGACGATGAAGAATATGTATATGATTCTGATGACTTGGAGTGGTTGACCACACCCTAAAGGTTGTTATGTATGTTTTATATTCAACCAATTCTTCCAAATAAATGTAATTTTTCAAAGACTTGCGTATTTTTTCCGAAATCCTGCACCCATATTATTCCGAAAAAAGTTTGCAAAAAAATCGCAAAAATGCGAAAATTGTTTAGAATGGTTGTATGGTGAATATTCACCATGCTCTAAAAGTTGTCATTTGCTTTTAGCCAAAACAACGGGATTCAAGACCTTGGCACAAGGAAAAATAAATTTTTGCAATTTTCTGGTAAATTTGCAACTCAAATTGCACAGAACATTCAATTCAAAATATTGGCATTGCGAAAAAATTGGTAGGGATCATTTTTGTAGAGAATGAGCTGATGTTCATTTTTTGTCTGAACAAAAATTCTCTAATTGGCATATTTAGCCAGATATTAGCGGGAAACCTGTTTTTCCAGGTTTTGGGGTCCATTTTCAGCCCCTTCCGCTACCAAGAACGCGTTAAGGATTTTCTCATTTTAAAACACCTGCGATGACCTACAAATTGCGCTATGTGGGAACTCATCCGCGATTTTTTTACAGCTTTCGATCTTTTCAGTCCTTCATTTACTGGACTAAAACACCACTTTTTGAAACTGATTTCGAGACCAAGTATAAATGCAGAACGTTAAGATGTGATGAGGATAATAAAGTCGATATATTCAATGTCAGCGGATGCTGCTTGTAGCGTAATAATCGCAGATCTTCTTAGATGCAGCTTTTAAACATTAACAGGTAAGTTGGAATATTACTGTAAAGTCCAAAGCTTGACGCTTACCAACATAAACAATCAAAAACACCACTTTTTGAAATTGACTTCGAGACCAAGTATAAACGCAGAACGTTAAGATGTGATAAGAATGATAAAGTCGATATATTCAATGTCAACGGATGCTGCTTATAGCGTAATAATCGCAGATTTTCGTAGATACAGTTTTAAACAACCAGATAGGTTCAAATAGGTCCAATGCTTGACGCTTACTAACTAAACAAACAAATACACCACTTTTTGAAATACACTTGAAACCAAATATAAACACAGAACATTAAAACGTTAAGATGTGGTGAGAATAATAAAGTCTCTATGTAGCGGATGCTGATTGTAGCGTAATAATCGCAGATCTTCGTAGATGCAGTTTTAAACAATCAGATAAGTTCAAATATTACAGTAAGGTCCAATGCTCGTCGCTTACTAATATAAACAAACAAATACACAACTTTTTGAAATTCACTTCGAGACCAATGCAGAATATTAAGACGTTAAGATGTGGTGAGACTAATAAAGTCTATACATGCAATGTCAGCAGATTCTGCTTTTAGCGTAATAATCAGATATTTTAACCCCCTATGTTTTTAAAAATATTTAATAGAGCGAAGTTAAAAATGTACAAATAATTTTTATTTTTAACTTCTAGAATTAACTATGGAAACGTTTTAAAATTACATATATGTATGTATTATTTTTTTCGTTACTATTGGAATTGAATTATAAAGCAAGACTCATTATGAATTATTATTTTTTTAAATTAGCGTAATGGTAAATATTTTTTTCTAATATATGAGAATGAGATTCATTAATATTTGATTAAAACTAAATATTTTTTTTATTTACCGTTGTATTAACTGAAAGAAGCTATTCTATACTGATATATTAAATATAAATGTATTTTATTTGGTTTGCATACATTTTTGGTATATTTGATGCCTAGAAGATGCAAAATACATTTAATTCATCTATTCTTTAATAAGTGGTTTTTGATTTGAACATGTTTCTAGCTAAACATTTTAACATTTTTCCAGTGTTTTACCTCTATTTTATTTAATTAACTGTTTTGTCTAGTCATGTTCCCCTTCATTTTTAATACTTTTTGCGTCTAACACCGTCTTAAATATGTGTAAAGTGTACTTCCATTTTCATCAAATGGCCACCAATTTAATTTTCAGTTTTATGACTTTTTATTGATTGATTTATAAATTACTATGTCCTAATTCGCTCACTTCTCATTCTCATTATGTCTTGCTTACTATTTTCCTGAAAGTGCATTAAAGCAAAATACAATTGCAAGCCATCTAGAGATATAAAATAAATGAAATAGCATTTAGTGCCCAACTGTATCATATTTACACAGCAATTTTATAATAAATTATTATTAGAGCATCACATCAAAACAAAAAGAAAGAAAAAATTAAATAAGAATCTTGTACCAGATATACAGTGTGTCTACTTAAGTTGGAACCATATGGGAAACCTTTATTATTATAAATTTTAGGAAAAAAAGTTATTCTTCATAAAAAGTATTGTATAAAATAAAGAAAAAAATATATAATTTCAAACATATATACAAATTTTAAATATGCGCACGTGACTTATTTTTTAGTTCACATAATATACATGTACTTTAAGGGTGATTTGTACAATATGTTTGTTTGCGCTCTTTTGCACAGAAAAAAATAACTGTGTCTACGTGCTAATCTTGGAACCAATGTATTAATTTGTGCACGCAAATTAGGACTTTATTGTTTAATTGTTTATGTAAGATTTGATGTTAATAAAATATTTTATGAGAATGAATCGATAATGTACTCACATCGCACATAGTCTATATATATATATATATATATATATATATATATATATATGTGTGTGAGTGTGTGTGTGTGGGAGTAATTCTTCGAGTGGACTGTATACTTTATTGCAGCAAGTTCCACACATATAAATTCTATGTGACTTTTCTCCAATAAAAAATAACAAATAATTCTTCTTTACGTTAACAATATTTATGAGAAACAGTTTATTGCGTAGCAAATTTTATTAAATACAAATACACATCGCGTGTCTTTTTAATCACGGTTTGCACAAACTATGACTCACTTTAATAATAAACTAATTAACAAACGCACTTTTGTTACTGAATAGGTATTAAAAACAGTTTTTTGTATTCAAATTCATAATTGCTACTTTCTTTCTCGATCAACTTTTTACAAACTTTGTGCTTAGGAACGAATGCGTGCCGGCGAATTTCAGTTGCGTTAATTGCGATATGCGCGAGAAGGAGAATGGTTGAAAATGATGTCAGAAAGAGCGAATCGTAAGAGTTTTGTATTGAACTTTCTGGAGTGTATACGAGGGGTAACAAAGAATTGATCATTGGTTTTACTGGTTTAAAAAGAGTTAAAAAAAGAGTTAAAAAAAGAGGTGTAAGTTTAATTCTTTTATTTTATGGCTTTAAATTTAGACTCCATTTTTTATCCACCACCCCGAATTTCACCCATAAATTTCTTTCGGATACAATTCAACACTACATTATTCCAGGATATTTAATACGGAGATCACCAGAATTCATCATAGAAAAATTAAAATATATCTAAATTTTTTCTTTCTGTTAGATTTAATTATCACGACTTCTTACATTATCAACATATATTTACATAAAAAATTTCACATCAATCTTATTTTTAGATAAATATGTTTTTTTTTGTACCGCATTGCTACTCTAAACCTCCTAATAATGTATATATAGTTTTTTTTCATAAAAGTTTTTCAATATTTTTTTCTATATATTCTCCTAAAAATTTCGCTTAGTTCATGTCTGTTATATTGTTATTTTATATTTGGTATTTTACTTCAAAGAACGTTTAAGCCTCATCTATTTTTCTGCGTTACTTACAGTCACTGATTTTGAACATGCTGATTTTATTACTGTAAAATAATATTGGGAAACAGTAAGAGTTGCAGTTCTGCTTAAATAAAATAAAAGTTTAAAAAAAAAATATACTGGTAATATAACTTTTTCTTAAAATAGAAGATTTTCTTGGCACGTATGATGAATTACAATTTTTTTTTCTTAAATTGAAATCAGATTGAGTTTTTTAATTTTTTTAGCATAAATTTTTCATAGTATAATTTAAAAAATTCTTTAATCTCATTTGTATAATTCTTCTTACAGAAGTTCCTAGGGTATGTATAAAGCCTTTGCCCCTTTTATCAACTCTATATCTCTTACGTTTTATGATACTAAAAAGTCGGTATAAAAATACAAGAGTGTATCTAAATTAGAGTGACAGTTTTACAATAAACTTTTCATAAAATAAATAACAGTTATGAGGACTTACATGGAAATCTTGAAAAAAACCAAACAACCAACAATCTGGAAATTTTATGAAATCAAATCTTACAATTCTAGTAGATCTTGGATTGTTTTATATTTCTATTTTGTCCTAATCGTCCGTCGACATTTGTAAACTTTCTACGACTCGGAATAGCTTCTCTTTTTGATAAAACAAGTAAAAAAGGAACTTAGCAAGCTGAAAAATAGATTTAATTAAAATTTTGAATAATAAAAATGTGGAAGATATACTTAAAGTTACTAAACTATATATATATATAATATCCCGTCACAGTTAAATGGATAAATATCATAATTAATTTTATTATTAGTAGATATAGTTAAATGTTGAATTTATGGTTTCTTTTAAATACATTTGACCAAATAAGTAAGTCGTTTTAATAGTAACGCTCTATTCATATTATTTATCTTGTCCATTACACAATCATTTTTATGACCTTCACCATTAAATTATTTAACTAGCGCTGATTTTACTAGACAATCTTTTAAATATAACGGACTATGACAATCCTGTAAATTACTTTGTGGGTGATAAACTAAATTCTAGACTTTAACACATAGTATTAGTCTTTGGATCTCATATCGATTTCACCTCGACAGAATATTTACGTTAAAACATTTTATTTTTTCATAATTCTAGTTTAGCCAAACACAAAATACGAGAAAAAATAGCACTGAAATGGCTCTGGTCGTGTCCGTCTCCCAATCATTTCTAGCTATTATGACGCTAGTAGATGCAGCCAAAATGAAATTAATAGATTCATTTATTTTCATAAAATAGACTAGACAAGTGTCAAATCTCGAGGAGGTGGAGTAATGACTGCATGTCAGTCGATTTTCCTCCACACAGATTATGTTACATTGTAGTAATGTAGAACAATTTTTGTAAATGTATCTTGTGGAAATGAGAATTTTATTTTGGGTGTAGTATATTTTCCACCTAGATCAGACTTAGATATTTAAAATCAGCATTGTGTATATCTGGAACAGATTTGATAATGGGAGAACAACCTTCCCGACGTTTCCTGAGCCATCGATAACTTGGGTGACTGGCCAACAATCTCCTCCGACGAGCGTAATTTGTGATACTTACACATTTTTAAATTTATTTCAATTTAACAATGTACCAAATAATCAAGGAGTTTATTTACATCTTGTATTCTCTAGTATATTTCTTGATATATGAAGAGCGTTGGACCCTTTTTTTTCAGAGAGCTATCATCATATGGCATATGAGTTTAGCTTACCGGTGGGTTCTATTAATACAGGTACTGAAAATAATGTAACCATTTACGACTTTAAAAATTGCAACTTTGATTTTTTAAATAAATTTTATGCTTCAAGAGATTTGGAAATAGTTTATAAGTGTGAAAATGTTGATTCCGCTATTCAGAAATTTTATATGGTTTTTTCTGGTGTCGATTTATTTGTTTCCTTGAGGACAATAAAATGTAAATTTAAGTTCCCAATCTGGTTTTCTAGTGAGTTGCGAAAACTAGTTTCTGAGAGAGTTTAGAGAGTCAGGTGATGTTGCTGACTATTTGAAGTTTTCACAATTGAGAGAGGCTTGTAAACTATGGAAGTTGCTATAATGCTTATAACAGTAATATTGTGGATGAGTTGAATGGTAACTACAGAAGATTCTGGAATCATGTTAATTCTCTGAGGAAATATTATACCTATCCTAGTAGGATGTTTCTGGATGATTCAATTGCTGACAATAGTTGTAAGATATCCAATCTCTTCGCGAACTTCTTCTCCACTGTATACTTAGATGACACTGTAGTGATCCCTGCAGATTATGGAGAAGCTATTGGAAAATTTGATTGTCTGAACGAATTCAGTTTTTCTGTTGCCGAAATTTATGATGGCATTTCCAAACTTCCTATTTGATTTGCATATGGTCCCGATGGTATTCCACCTGTTTTATTAAGAAGCTGTTTTAATACATTAACTCTCCCAATTCACCATTTATTCAACAGATTTTTGTCCTCGGGCATTTTTCCTAGTTATTGGAAAAATAGCTACATAACACCAATTTTCAAAGCTGGAAAAAAGGAGAATATAAAAAACTATAGAGACATTTGTATGCAGTCTGCCCTTTCAAAATTGTTAAACAAGTTGATTGATGATCGCCTTACATTACACACAAAGAATTACATTATACCTGAGCAATATGGATTTATCTCTGGACGCTCCACTTTGTCGAACATCTTGGTATACCATTGCCAACTTCTGTTTGCCTTTGAGAATCGTTTACAGGTTGATAGTATTTACACCGATTTCTGACAGGCTTTTGATAGAGTTAACCACACCGTTCTTATAAAGAATCTTGATATTATAGAAATTGGTGCTAACTTACTTAACTGGTTGTCTAGTTTTCTCCGTAACCGATAACAGTATGTCAACATGAACAGTTATTTGTCTAATATAATTGAAGTACCTTCTGGTGTACCCCAGGGTTCGCATATTGGGCCAATTTTATTTAATCTCTTCATTAACAATATAATTTCATACATAATTCAAGTGTTTTAATCTATGCAGACGATGTGAAACTTTTTAGGCAGGTATCTGGTAATGCAGATGTGATGCTGCTTCAGAAGGACTTGAAGGGGATTTTGGAGTGGTCCAGAATTAACGTCCTTTGTTTGAATGTCAACAAATATTTCTATATTTCATGGGCTAGAATCAATAATACTGTTGACTCTTCTTACTCGATTGATGGTATTGTTTTAAGTAAGTGTGAGTCGACCAAAGACTTGGGTATCATACTGGACTCTAAGTTGGATTTTCGTGAACATATTGACATGATAGTGAATAAAGGTTTTAAAAGCCTTGGATTTATTATATGTAATAGTAGGATCTGTCTTATACTGTTTTGCCTCGTTTATACTTTGCATTTGCCAGACTACTATTGGAATATTGTTCACCGCTTAGGTCACCATATCATAGCAGTCACATTGAGTCCTTGGAAGATGTCCAGAAGAAGTTTACTCGTTGTTATTGTTATTCAATTAACTCTGCTGATTTCAGTTACGACCAGGTTTTGTCAGCATTGGACATTCCAAAATTGCGAAGACGTGAATTTTATGATGTTTTCTCTATAAGTTAATTCGTGGTCGCATTGATTCATGTGAACTGTTGAATGGTGTTGCTTTTAATACATGTTTTCGTACAAGAAACACCTCTTTGATTCATGTTGATCACCTTTATAGCAACTTTCACTTTACAAGGAGTCATACACTTTTTAACGATTTTGATTTGCATCTACATGTTGACCTATTTACAGATTCTTTGTCTAGTTTTAAGTCCAAATTGTCACAGCTTTTGTTTTATTAATGTAGGTACTATGTATTGATAGTTTAAATTATTTGACCAATTTTGGACTAGACTCAGCTTGATCTCATTTGCTGCCTTATTTGTAATATGGATATCTGTAGTTGACAGTCAGATGTACATGTGTTTTATTTTTGTAATTTAAGTATATTGCTTGTAAAATGACGTTTGCCATAAATAAATATTATTATTATATTAGATGTGGCTCATTAAATTACAAACCCTACAAACATTTTTCTCCAAATATTTATTAATATGTAATATAACCAATTAGTTACCTTCTTGCTTCTTTAACTTCGATAACCTCTAGTTCGTCTTCTTAAAGGTAAAAGTATTTTATTCGATGTTTCAAATTGATGATTTAAATTTAAATTCATTTCTCACAAGAAGGTTAACAAAAACTTTAAATATTTTGTATTGTCTAGAGTTTATTTCCATATAACGATCTGAAAATCTTATTCTTTCATGATAATAACCAAACAGACAATTTTGAGTACATAAAAACGAGAAGTTTTGTCTATTCTATGGCTTACATAATAAATAATACCCTATAAATTCAACAATGTTTATTAATGCAGGTAAACTACTTAATCCAAATAATTCCGAAATTAGTGAATATTGGTATAGGAGTATTTTAGAAGATAATTATTTTTCCCATATTTAAATAAAAAATAATCTAATTTAATTAATATTTAATAAATCAATTGTAATTAATTTATTTACAGAATACTACATTTTAAATAAAAGTCAAATGAAACGAAACTATCAAAAATATTTGCTTTTTCGTTTTTTCCTAACTTTATTTTTCATTTGAAAATATAATATTAATAACATCATTTACGAACATTCTGTATAAAAATATATTTGTTAGATACTAGCCTAAAAAGGACCAAATATTAGGGTGTACCTCCCCTATCTGCCTGTTGAGGGTGTTGTGAAATGACTCCACATTGTTGTTTGTACACCGTGGAAGGCCATAAACTGATAGGAAGTCTACCCACACCCTATCAATCCAATCCAAAAATTAGATATAAAGGGTTGTAGTGCTACATAGTCGTTTAATTACTTTTTCATTACATTTTGTATGTCCATTTCTCACTAAAGATAAATCAGTATATTAATTATAATGTTTGAATCTAAGTTAGTATCCAAGATGTAATCTAAAGTTCTTCTGATGTTCATTTCATTTAGTCTCGCCCTCCTCAAGACACTATTAAATCCCTCTATAATTTGTTGGGGTGGTAGGAGAGGCAGTGCCATTAATAGTTTTAGGATATTATTGGAAATTGCACAATTCCTAATAATGCGGATGTATCCGTATCCCTTATTTTTTCCACAAAGCCTAATAAAACAAAAAAGTACAAATACATTCTTAAGTATTTGATACAATTTTTTAATCAGTTTTGCAATAAACTCAAAATACCTTTTACCCCGATATACATAGTGAATATATTACAATAAAAATAATCTGTGTAGCTCTACCAGAAGGAATCGATTTATTTTAGTGCAAAATTGTTATTGGATCATATTTAGTCAGTACAAAAAATTTAACAGGTGGGTTTCCAGTGCAATTGATATAGTGCATTCAGAATAATACAAAATTAATTAAGAACGGCAACGATCGTCAATATAATATTAACATACCTGAACATAATGGAAGTAACATCCATGTATTGCAGCTTCTGGCCATACTGCAGTAAATGCCCTCTGCAAATCCAACTCATAATCAGTTATTATGATCCTTGGCAATAATGTCGGGCACGTCTCCCGAAAGTCGCGAAGGATTGCCAAGTAGTCCTCCCTCCTTTTGCTTACCATCAAGGCATACATTAATGGTACACTCTGGAAATATTAACTAAATTTAATACCTGCAGTTCACGTCTATAACGATAATTTTCACAATGATCCTTATTTTAATGATAATAGGGATAATAAATATAAGTTATCATTTTACTTACTGTACCCTGGATAATAGCGTGCATTGTAAATAGTTGGCGACATTGTGGAGACGATGAACTTTAAAAGTTGCATCGGCGTGTAACTCAACAACTCCACAAAGTGCTCTATCAACGAGGTCCCGGCAATAAAATATCACCGCACCACCTAACACGCGCCTACAAATATTATCCCCATGGCATGTAAACCTATGGTTCTCGTCCCCTAGCAGCGATTCTGTTAGCCCTCATGGCACTTTCGGCTGTGGCATAAGGGTATAGAACAGCACCCTTCGCGTTCCTATTTTAAGATAAGAAATAAATATGACTATATAAATTTCATAAACACAATTAAAATAAAAAAAATAGATATATGTGGAAAATGTTTTTTAACGAAGGAATTCTAGAACACACTTTTTAAAATAAGATCAATTTATACTGTACGCATAATATGTATGTGGTGAAAAAATTTAAATTCAAATTACTGTATTTGTTTAATCAATACATAATTATTCATTATTCATTAAAATGCTATCCTTACTTCTCAGCCTCTTCATCATATATTTTCCTTAAGGACATAGTTTCTTTAATGGACCTCTCCATTAGAGTATTTCTAAATTCTGCCTTCATGTCCCTTTCAGGTTGGTGGTTGTGGGGAGTTAGTTCTCAAACCTACCAGTGTCGAAGGAGAGTTTGGCAGTTGCTTTGCAGAATTTTTTCTTTTGATACTTGCACCTAAAGTATCTGTCAAGAGATAATATATAAACAGGTTGTTTGATAACTAATTGTCCACATTACAGCTGGTAAAATATTCGTCAGTGTACTTATAGTTTGACATGTGTTATCAATCGTTTTTTAAAATTTTCGAGCTATTTCCAATTAGAAAAATAATTTTGTAGAAAAAATTAAGTAACATTTTAGCAGCACTGATATACGTTTACTACATTTATATGATTTACAAATTAAATTTGATACTAAAATATAGTTGTCTCCAAGAATATTGGACACTTAAAATCAATCAAAGAATGAATTATTAACCAGACGTCTATTTCTTTAAAGGTATTTGAAAATGACTTTCTGGTTATCAAGTAATTCATTTGAAATTCTCGTCTATAAATATCTTTTTAGCCTATATAAAGTGTAAATAATTTTTACTAATAAAGTACCTTTAGATGGTGAATCACCCTAGACGTGACGGTCCATTACTCGAGAACGGTGCATTTGATGAAAATTTTGAAAGTACTTTTTCATGCATATTCCAAAAAGCCATAATTTAAAATTAGAACAACGTATGCAGGTTGCCCCAAAAAAATATATGTATCTAAGTTATATTTTTTAAATGGAATACCCCATATGTTTTTAGATTTTTAAAAAACTTTTGTCGAGCTGATTTCAATGATGTATCACGCTTCGATGCTCATTATGTTTAATAAAGGATCTCTAGACACCTGAAAATTACATTTTTTTGAATTTAGATATCTCTAGCAGCCAATATAAGCCGTTTTTAGTTATATTTGGCTGCTACAGACAAATGAATTCAAAAAAATGTGATTTTCAGGTAGCTGGATATCCTTTATTAAACATAAATTAGGTTAGGTTAGGTTATGAAGTGTGATACATCGTCGAAATCAGCTCGGCAAATGGTTTTTAAAAATGTAAAAACATATGGGGTATTCCATTTAAAAAAATATAACTTAGATACATATATCTTTTTGGGGCAACCTGTATACGTTGTTTTAATTTTAAATCATGGCTTTTTGGAATATACACGAAAAAGCACTTTTTTAAAATTTTTATCAAATGCACCGTTCTCGAGTTATGAACCGTCACGTCTACGGTGACTCATCCTGTATACAGGCAAATTACTACTTTAAAAAATATATTTTTACTTACCTTACTCCTTCCCTAGTGCTTGTTATTACATACTGGTATCCATCTATTTCCATTGTACACTATATATGAAAATTAACAAAAACTAAACCAAATATCTAATCCTAACACTAACTAAAAATTTACCCTAAAACACTAATAATAAATCAAATACTAAACCTAACAACTAAAACCTAAACCTAAACTAAAATAAAAACAACAAACCAAAAAAAGAAATAAACTGAAAATTTTCTAAAAACTTCTAAAACTCCTGAATGAACTATGAATCTCAAAGCCGTTTGGAAGCGAAATGGACGTTTTAAACAAATTTAGCGGCAAATCAGAACAAATTACCGCGGAAAGTCTAATTCCAATCAAATTTGAACCTTTAGTACGTCAGATCCATAGATATATGTTACCAGATCCAATAAGATTTATAATATTTTAACGGTAATAAAAATCACATGATCAAAGGAATAAACATGTCTTAAACTCAACTGTAACGTCCTGCAAAAGCTGAGTTCGGTCATTTTTACTCTACTATTTAATCAGTTCACTCTATTTTTAACACTTTTTAGGTCTTAAGTTATTCTAGAGTGACTCAACTGGCAAATTTGTTGTGTTCGTTTATGCGAAGTGGTAAGTAGAGTAAACTAGAGTAACTCTGTTTAGCTCGAGGCAGTTATATTCAGAATTTTCAAAAGTTTTAGGTTAGCCATATTTGTTTACTTATTTTTTCAGACAGTTTAATATTTGGTTTGGAGAAAATTGAAATTATTAAAAAAAATAGACCCCGTCCTGTAGTTGCTGAAAACAGACAAGTGCCTCTCAATGCAATAATATACATGTATATTGTTTGGTTTCATTTTAATTTAAAATGACTGTTATTGTAGATAAAAATGAATTAACTTTTTGCTGAGGAATGTTTAGAGGTTAACCTAAAATATTTTATTACAGATGAGTTTAATATTAAAGAAAAAAGTGCAGACCAAGACAGCATAGCGTCATAGGATGAATATACAGAAAAAAAAGATCTGGATTCAAGAAAATACCAAATTTCTTATGTCTTATAAAAAATATAATAAAACTCCTCTGGTGGGAAAATAGTTATTTAGAAAAAGGTGGTTAAGGAATGCAAAAATATAAATAAATAAATAAATTCGGCAACAGAAGAACAGTTAGGCCATGCTTGTAATTGAATATTATTCATAATTTTGTTTGGAAAACCTAAAATTTGGTCAACTGCTACATGTAGTAATAGAAATAGCATATCAATAATTAATAAAGGTATTGATTAAATAATTTTGTATTTTTTAGAAGATTACAGCTATTTTATTAATTTTCTAAAATATACGCTTTACTTTTCAGAAGTTACTCAAAAGACAAAAATGATGTTGAACCATCTGCATTCAACACTTATTATTAATTGCTTATGAAAGTTTATTTTAAAGAAAAAGAAAACAGAATGAAGCTAATAGGTATTTGCCATAATGAAAAAATGATCCGATTTTATGGAATTAACGACCTTTAAAAAAATAAATGATGAAATGCAGTAACACAGAAAATTTGAGTTATGTTTAGTTGCTCAAAATTTCATACTTATTTATGTTAGAATTGCTGAACTGGATGGGCAATAAAAGTTTATTTTTCTATAAATGTATTTTATTATACAGGAACTATATAAAAATTGCAAAATTATATTCACCAGATTTAGATTTTTAAAAATACAAAAAATATTTTTGTATGTTGCAGAAAATGATTTTATTTTTGCAACAGTTTTATTTTTAATTTGATTCTAATTATCCATGTTATGTATATTATTTTGTTCAATTACAATTCCTGAATTAGAGCTGCCAATGACATAACTATACTAGCTCAAAATAAAATATATTACAATTGGGACTATAAAAAAATAATACTTAATTTAATTACATACCTAAAACATTAGGAATTGCAAATTCTTGGCAATAGGGCCATTTTCTTCATCTGAATTTATCAGATTATCAAACTCATAATGTAATTATTTTGAAATAAAGAAAGGTTTCCTAATGAAAATCGCTATAAAAATTATAAATACCAAGATGCATTTATTTACTCTGTAACACACAAAAAATGTTAACATGTCAGTTCAAAATAAACTAACATTGTTTTAATACAAAATAGCCCCAAGTGTGTTTATGTTTAGGTAGCCATCCTGCTACTGATAAACAAAACTGTCCACTGTTTTCGGAACAAAAGTATGTGAAACAGTTAATGGCATTAGAAAATATAAGTTACGTAGAAGCATTAAATAAATATAAAAGTAGTTAAGCGTCAATCACCAAAGCTCCTGTTCAGGGATCCAAATATACCGTTCACGTAAAACGCAAAAGATCTGCTATAAACCCACTATCTTTAAACACCATGAGCCAAGAGCATAGGGATATTTTATCTATGCCAACAGGTTTACCTTGACCAGTATATGAAAGTTTTAGAAACGTGCCACAATAGAATAACACTATTTACAGTCAGACCAGTACTTCTTCTTCTATCACTCAAAACATTTTTGAAAATAATACAAATACATAAAATATTGAAATAATCGAATCAATTCTTAAAGTTATAAAAGGATGTATACCAACAAACGATAACACATTAATAAATACAATTAAATCTAATTGTAGTGGCTGACTTCAATTGTCACCACACAGCTTGGGGTTGTGATATTACAGATACTTCAGGAACTGAGCTCTTAAAGGCAATGGAGGATTGTAATCTAAATTTTTTAAACGATGACTCAGAAACTCTATTTCCAAGTTACAATACACAGCCATAGATATATCTAATTATTCAGAAAATATTTAATTTATATGTGAATAGAAAACAAATAATGTTTCTATAGGTTCTAATCACTACCCAATTATTATTGAACTAAACATTAATGAGGACAATGCAGGCATGGATGGAGACCAGGATAGCCGCTTGCACCTGATGTTATGTCTTCACGACGGTCCCGGGTGTAAGAGAAGTGCTACGAGGTTTAGCGGGTAAGGCAGGGCTTGTTCTGAGTCCCACACTCCTCAGTGCGATAGCGTAGTATCACGCAACTCGTGATGTTGGAAATGTAACCTGTACTTCTTCTAACATCTTCGTATTGAATCTGCAACATCTCATGCATTTATTTATTACCGATCGTACTGCTTTTCTGCCATTTAGAATCCAGAACCACTTTCTCAAAGTGTTCAGTAGACCTTGAACTCCCGTATGGCAATTCTGGATATGATAATCCATTATCAAACGTTGAACTAGGGGATGTCTATTCGGCAAAACGAAGGGAAATATAAAATCTTGTAGATCTTCTCTCTGGGTTACCTTTGTTTTTATCTTGATCAAATTGTCGCTATTAAGAAATGTACATAAAGTACACAAATTCTTATCTGTTAATCTAGTGAAGCTCTCTTTTTGCACCATCCATAAAATCGATTTCTCTGCATTTTCAATTTCAATAAAATTTAGTACTCCGTTTCGACGGGTTTTTAGATTCTGACAATTGAAAGCAAATCTTTGAATCCAAACTACTAAATGTATAATTTCCTTATATTTAGAAAAGTACCGATAAAATCATTAGTTATCTACAATAATGACGTATTACATTTTTTTAACGTTGATAGTTCATCCAGCATTTGATAATTCTGAGAAGGCCACTTTTCCTTATTCAATAATGAGGACATTGTCACCAAAGAGAAGTAGCTAACCATCTAGATGAACATTCCTTTGAAGGTAATTCGGCCAGATTCATTGCTCCTGGAATATGAAAACATTCCTCTATTTTTGTTAATCTCTTCAACTAAGCTAATACGGTTGTAGAATCTGTCCAACAATAAGTTTTAATATCACCTCTATTTAAATTTTCCTGATTTTTTGGCAATCGAGCACCAATTGTCGCGCCCATCAATTCCATAGACATTCTCTTCAAAGGTGTTATTCTGTTTTTCGCTTCAATCAACCCTTGGTTCCTTTCAAGATTTAGTCCGTAAAAATATTACACAAGAATACGCATTTTGACTACCATCACAAAATAAGTGAATGCTCCAGTAACTAGAGTTTAATATCCAACCAGAAATTTCTAATGTTTGTAATATAGACAATTCATTCAACCATTTTAAAAATGGAAATTTGTTTTCTTCAGGAACTTCTTCGTCCCAGGATAATTTCAAATTCCGTGTTTTTTGTAATAATAACTTTGGCAAAATTAGAATAGGAATGGAAAATCCTACTGGATCAAACAAATCAAAATTTAATTTTAGTATATCTCTATTTCGATCCCACAATAAACCAAGTACATCATACAATTGTCAACATAAAAACTTCTTAAAAGGATTTCTACAGTAGCAGAAGAATCTTCAAATTTACCTGACGATATTTTCTCTAGAACCTTACACAGATGAAAATCTATAACAGCGCTCAGCAAAAAAAAGTACTGCAAGTTTGTCGGAATACAACTCTGGTGTACTGAAAAATTTGCACAACCTTATTTTGGTCATACCTTAAAAATCTTCTTTCACTTTATTTTAGGCTTATTTGAAGGAAGACCTTACGAATGTCGGAAATTACACCTAATTTTGAAAATCGGAAACGAATCAACAAAGCAAATTTTGGATTAGATAACTCAGTTTTTCTGTATTATTATTTATGACATTATAATGATCTGTGGTGGTTTTAACATTGATTTTTTAACTGAATCTTGTGAAAAAATACTGTTAATGGACGTTACGGAAAGTTTTAAGCTATTCTGTAAAAATATGGAGCCCACTCGGATTAATGTTGATAAAAATGGTCGCATTTCTAGATTAAAGATTGATTATGTTTTAACAAATTTAAATTATAGTTATCTAGAAACTGTTGTTGACTTTCACTTGGGTCATCATTTCGAATTGAATATATTTGAACTTACTATACTTATGAACCAAATTTGTTTAACTTTTCACTGAAATTATACCAAGAAGATTTCTCTGATGTAAATGGGAGTACTCAAGACATTAACGATATATTTAATATATTTTTTAATATAATAAATTATTATATAAATTTAACGTACAATTTATTTACAAAACAATACACTAAACCAAGAATTGCTCATAATTGGTGACTAGTGAAATTATGAAAATACGAACTGAATTGAAAGCAATGTTCTGGGTTGCTAGAAATTCTTCTGACAGTAATAATTTGGAGCAATATAAAGCGGAGAAAAAAAATATTCGGTTAAAATAAATCAAACTAAAAAGACGTTTTATCAGAAAAATCTTGCTAACAAAAATATGACTCAAAAACAAAAAATAATATGGAATACCGTTAACTCGCAACTAGGAAAAAGTAATAACACTAACCCGAAAGTGTTTAAAATTAATAATGAATTAATATCAGATAATAAACCATAGCCAATGCTTTTATTGATTATTTCGTCACATGTACAGACAATGCTGTCAAAAATAATTTTTGAAATTCTGTTTATAAAAACTATACTACTATGTCTACTCAAAATACTTTTCTCTTTAGGGGAGTTACTACTAATAAAGTATTAGAAGCAATACGATACTTAAATAATACCAATGCGGAGTGGATAGACTTCATCTCCACCAAAATAATAAAGGCTATTGGTTCGTACATTACTGAACCATTTACCTATATAATTAACTCTTCTGTTTCATTAGGTGAATTTCCAAGAAAGCTAAAGATTAGAGTGTATTATTTAAAAAAGGTGACCAATTATTATTAGAAAATTAAAGGCCTATTACTGTTCCTACCATCCTATGCAAAGTTTTTGTATTTTTCGCTCCGCTAATTTTATACTAAAAACGTATCGAAAACCGCGATAAAAGTGTAAATAGTAGTGATAAGTTTGAAAATCAGCCGAACACAAATTTAAAAATTGTCATAGATTTAGATTTACTGCAAAGATGGTGAATAAATATAACTAACATTTATAAACTAAACATAGTGATGATAATCGGTTATGGTGATAAATACGTACTGAAGCTGATGTTGTTCGCCTCTCAAGGAGAAATTTCCAGAATTACCACCCATATCTTTTGATATCAGTGGTCGTAGCAATAGGTACTATTTAAAAGTGTGCTCTTGATAAATCTACGAAAGACAGTGAGTAAAACTTCATATTAAATAATATATTTTACACGAAACTGTTTCTAAAAAATAGGCTTTTAAAAAATATAACAATAGACATCTAAGGAATTTTATGCGCACCTACTATAATAATATTCAAAATAACTAAATTTGTTCGTAACAATGTCTGAAAATGCAAAAAATGAAAAGAATGATCATATTTTAACTCTCCTAAATGATTTAATAAAAAGTAACGAAGAAATAAAAAAACAAAGCAGTGAAATAAAAGCAGAA
This sequence comes from Hermaeophaga mercurialis, assembly GCA_951812935.1. Lineage (NCBI taxonomy): Eukaryota > Metazoa > Arthropoda > Insecta > Coleoptera > Chrysomelidae > Hermaeophaga > Hermaeophaga mercurialis. The sequence goes on along the minus strand of OX638361.1, from coordinate 36,502,912 downwards.
ATAGTAAATTTGAGAACAGATTTAACGAAAGAATTACAAAGCGTAAAAAAAGAAAACGAAGAACTTAAAAAAGAAATAGACACCCTTAACCAACGAGTTTTAACATTAGAAAGAAAGCAAAAGAAATATAATTTGGTATTCTACGGTCTTAAAGAACAAGAAGACAAATCGAGCGACATACGCATAATTCTGGATTTAATAAATAAATGTGTCAGCTGTAATTTCCGAGACCTAAGCGATATATACAGAATTGGTAAATTTGCAGGAAAACAAGAAAAACCAAGACCAGTAATTGTCGAATTTATCAGTTATATGTTGATAGAAACAATTCTTAATAATTTAAAAAATTTAAAAGGTACGGGAGTCTTTATAGCTAAAGACTACATAAAAGAAGACTACCAAATTAAAAAAACTTTATACTACTTCAAGAAAAAAGCCAACCAAGAAAACCTAATAACAAAAATAGAAAAAAATAACTTAATAATAAATGGTAAAAGTTATTCTGTACAGGAACTGGAAAATATCGACCTAAAAAAAATCGGCTATCAAAACTCAAACGGAGAAGATAGCGAATCTCAGGGACTGAAACGAAAAATTGTGGAACAACCAAAACGATACCCAACTAGGCATAACAGCATCAAGGATATTGAGGATTTGTCAAAAAACGCTGCTTCTGTTAATAATTATTAGTTATTAGGAATTTACTTTCTGTAATTTTAACAATTTTCTTTCAATTCAAAAAAAAAAAAAATTTTTAATTTAACCATGAATGATTATATTAGGGAATATGAAAATGAACCCATAGATGCACTTGAAATATATGACAATAATAGTTTTAAATCTTTTATGTCACCTAATGATTTTAAAATTTTCCACATGAATATTCGTAGTGCGAGCAAACATTTTGATAATTTGAATGTTCTATTGGACAACATTTCTTCAGACTTTGATATTATCGTTCTTACTGAAACCCGCCAATTACACGATCCTTACCTGTTCAATATACAAGGATATGATAGTTGCTATAATGAAGGTACATTGAATAAAAACGATGGAATTTTGGTTTTTTTAAAGCAACATATAAATTATTCGAAAACGGATATTTTTATCGGAGATACCAAAGCGATGGTTCTTAACTTTAAATTACATAAGACCACTGTTAATATTATTGCTCTCTATCGTTCCCCTAGCTCCCTAGCACGTCTGCTAAGTCTTTTAATTCAGAACTGTTAAATTTTTTGACTAACTTGCACCCTATAGCAGACATAAATATACTCACTGGCGACATAAATATAAATTTACTGGATGATAACGATATTGTAGAGGATTATAAAAATATATTAAGCTATTGTGGATTTTCGTCATACATTAATAAATATACTAGGTTGCCTAGCCGCAGCTGTTTAGATCACTTTTTTATGTATAATCATAATAAGGACCTAGAGTTAAATACTAAATCTTTCATTTTCCGTTACAACATAACTGATCACTGTCCAATTGCATTAACTTTTCAGGTACAACATAATAAAAACGACTCTCCAAACAGCTACTATAAATCTTATATAAATTATCCTAAACTACGGGAAGACCTAAGTAATGAAAAATGGGCAAATATATTTGAAGAAAAAGATTTGGATGTTATGTCGAATAAATTTATTGAAACTTTACAACGTTATATAAACAACAACACTAAAACCGTAAAAGTTAAAAATAAAATTCGTTTTCTAAAATGTTGGATGACACCAGGTTTAGCAAAGTCAATAAAAGAAAAAAATATTCTTTACCAACTTACTTTAAAAAACCCGACTAATGATAACATAAAAAATAGATATAAAACTTATAAAAATATCTTACAAAAACTAATAAATAAAACTAAAAGAGATTATCTCACTAAACAAATAAACAAAAACAAAAATTCATCAAAATCTTTATGGGAATGTGTTAATACCTTATATGGAAAAAGAAAACATCAAACAAACATAAATGTTATTAATTTATCTGATGAAGATCAGCTGACAGAAAAACAAAAAATCGCGGATGCATTTAATGAATATTATGCCTACATAGGCAAAAAATTAGCTGAAAAAATTCCAGACATTGACAATTTTACCGAAAAGACTTATCCCTTACAAAATACCATATTCTTAAAACCTACAGATACGACAGAGGTAATATCTGTAATAAAGAACTTGAAAAATAAAAAATCGGCAGGATTTGACAATATTCGTTCTGAAACATTAAAGGAAATAGCGTCTGAAGTTGCACCTATATTAACTAGAATAATAAATAAATCTTTTTCTCTTGGACATTTTCCGAAATGTTTCAAAACGGGTATAATTAAACCTCTTTTTAAAACTGGAGATAAATCTAAAATAGAAAATTATAGACCAATCTCGATATTGTCAAATATTTCTAAAATTATAGAAAGGGTAATGAAGAATAGGTTCCAAAGCTTTTTAAATAAATACAACATTTTATCAGATTATCAGTATGGCTTTAGAGAGGGTAGATCAACTGAAGATGCGATCTTAAATTTAACATCTTCTATTTATGATCATATAGATAAAAAAATTCCCGCGGTAATTATTTTTCTAGATCTTTCTAAAGCCTTTGACACGGTATGTCATAAAAGGTTATTAAATAAATTAGAAACGTATGGTTTCAGAGGTTTAGCTTACGATTTATTGAAAAGCTATCTCTCAGACCGAGTGCAAAGTGTTGAAATCAACGGTACTTTCAGTACTCGAAAAAAGGTAACCTTCGGTGTTCCCCAGGGAACAGTTTTGGGCCCCATTCTTTTTACCATTTATATTAATAGCTTACTCTTTCTTAATACCTCAGGAAAAATAATAAGTTTTGCAGATGATACTGCAGTCATGTACTCCGCACCATCTTGGCAAGAACTGAAAGAAAAAATAGAAAATGACTTTATAAAAATATCCAAATGGCTACATTTAAATAAATTGACATTAAATCATAAAAAAAACTGTTACTTACCATTTACTTCCTATAGTTCCTCATTACCTAATCTTGGCTCGTTAAATATTGGCTACAACCAGCACATGCCCGAATCAGAGAATGTAAAATATCTTGGAGTTGTTATCGATCGACATTTACGTTGGGAACCACAAGTAAAAAATATTCTAAATAAAATTAGAGGACTTATCCCCAAATTCAAATATTTAAGAGACTTTTTAACAATATCTCATTTAAAAACCCTGTACTATTCGTTAGTAGAATCTCTTTTGAATTATGGTATTCTCGGATGGGGAGGAGTTTTTGATGTACATTTAAACCATCTGAATGTAACTCAAAAATGGATACTAAAAGTGATATCTAAAAGATCTATCTCGTATCCTACTGAAGAATTATATAAAGAATGTCGAGTATGTGACGTCAGACAACTTTTCTGTAAAAAAGTTCTTCTCTTCATCCATGAAACTAAAATTATATTAGAGGTACACGAGCACCAATACAACACTCTACGGAATGATGGCATTTTTTTCCCTCGAAGTGAAAAAACTTTAGGGCAAAGATGCGCAAAATACCTAGCTCCACGTATTTATTCCATGTTACCTATTTCTTTGAAAAACAATATATATTTAAAATCTTTTAAAAAAAAGTTGAAAGACTGGGTTATCTGTAATGAACGGTCAATGTTTAGTAATGTTGTCAATCAAAGGAACGTCTAGTTTCCCTCATGTCTTACAATGTTTAAAATTGAGAATATTTATATATATATATATATATATATATATATATATATATATATATATGTATTTACCTACCTATTGTGACTTTACCGATTATGTCAATTTTATCACTAGATATGTCTAAAACCACCAGAAAAATGTCTTTATAATACAGATTTTGACGCCTACACATATACAAGTGGTATATACCACTTCTGTGTTTCTACTGTTTATTTCAACAATATATTTTGTTTTGTAGTGTTACTATCTTTAATGTATTTCTTTTGTTTTGTAGTGTTTCTATTTTTAATGTATTTCTATTTTATTGTTGAATAAACATTTTTTATTTTTATTATTATCCTTTCTTGAAGAACTCAAAATATTAACGGAACATTAACATGGTTTCCTACCGGATAGATCACCAAAGACTGCATCTACAGCCTTTTTTAGTTACATCCATTGTCAACTGGACAAAAAACAATATGTGGGTGCAGTCTTCTTTGATCTGTCTAAAATATTCGATGTTATTGACATATCATTTAAAAAGAACAAGCATTGGGATTTAGGGGAGTTTTTCTAACATGGCTTATGTCATATTTAAAGGCTCGAAAAGTCTCTGTGAAAATAGAAAATTGTAAATCGAATTTGAGGAATATGACTCGCGGGATTCCTCAAAGCTCAATTCTAGAGCCACTAATTTTTCTGTTATATATTAACGATTTTCCTCACTATGTTACTGTGCTTGCTATATGCTGAGGATACGACTCTTGCAGCAAATGCCGACTCTCCAGGCGAATTAGTTGAACGATTAAATTTGGTGGCTAATGAACTTACGGTATGGTAGTAGATAAACAACGTATTATCCCCACCGGATATGACGTCACATTCGGGTAGTTCCGGCTCACATTCGTGTCGGTTCGGTTTGCGTGGCAAGTGGGCGTGGGCTTCGCACCGGATATGACGTCACATTCGGTCCGGCTCACATTCGTGTCGGTGTTCGGTTTGCGTGGGTATCAAGTGGGCGTGGGCGTGGGCTTCGCGCTGTTCTGTTTGCGTGGGTATCAAGAAGGCGGGGGCTTCGGCGTTTGCGTGGCAAGTGGGCGTGGGCTTCGGCGTTTGCGTGGCAAGTGGGCGGGGGCTTCGCGCGGTTCTGTTTGCGTGGGTATCAAGTGGGCGTGGGCTTCGCGCGCTTCTGTTTGCGTGGGTATCAAGTGGGTCTGGCTGTCAAGTGAGCTGGAATGTGTGGGTATCAAGTGGGCGTGACAGTCAAGCGAGCTGGGGCTTCGCGCGCTTCTGTTTGCGTGGATATCAAGTGGGTCTGGCTGTCAAGTGAGCTGGAATGTGTGGGTATCAAGTAGGCGTGACAGTCAAGCGAGCTGGGGCTTCGCGCGCTTCTGTTTGCGTGGGTATCAAGTGGGTCTGGCTGTCAAGTGAGCTGGAATATGTGGGTATCAAGTAGGCGTGACAGTCAAGCGAGCTAGGGCTTCGCGCGCTTCTGTTTGCGTGGGTATCAAGTGGGTCTGGCTGTCAAGTGAGCTGGAATGTGTGGGTATCAAGTAGGCGTGACAGTCAAGCGAGCTGGGGCTTCGCGCGCTTCTGTTTGCGTGGGTATCAAGTGGGTCTGGCTGTCAAGTGAGCTGGAATATGTGGGTATCAAGTAGGCGTGACAGTCAAGCGAGCTAGGGCTTCGCGCGCTTCTGTTTGCGTGGGTATCAAGTGGGTCTGGCTGTCAAGTGAGCTGGAATGTGTGGGTATCAAGTGGGCGTGACAGTCAAGCGAGCTGGGGCTTCGCGCGCTTCTGTTTGCGTGGATATCAAGTGGGTCTAGCTGTCAAGTGAGCTGGAATGTGTGGGTATCAAGTGGGCGTGACAGTCAAGCGAGCTGGGGCTTCGCGCGCTTCTGTTTGCGTGGATATCAAGTGGGTCTGGCTGTCAAGTGAGCTGGAATGTGTGGGTATCAAGTAGGCGTGACAGTCAAGCGAGCTGGGGCTTCGCGCGCTTCTGTTTGCGTGGGTATCAAGTGGGTCTGGCTGTCAAGTGAGCTGGAATATGTGGGTATCAAGTAGGCGTGACAGTCAAGCGAGCTAGGGCTTCGCGCGCTTCTGTTTGCGTGGGTATCAAGTGGGTCTGGCTGTCAAGTGAGCTGGAATATGTGGGTATCAAGTAGGCGTGACAGTCAAGCGAGCTAGGGCTTCGCGCGCTTCTGTTTGCGTGGGTATCAAGTGGGTCTGGCTGTCAAGTGAGCTGGAATGTGTGGGTATCAAGTGGGCGTGACAGTCAAGCGAGCTGGGGCTTCGCGCGCTTCTGTTTGCGTGGATATCAAGTGGGTCTAGCTGTCAAGTGAGCTGGAATGTGTGGGTATCAAGTGGGCGTGACAGTCAAGCGAGCTGGGGCTTCGCGCGCTTCTGTTTGCGTGGATATCAAGTGGGTCTGGCTGTCAAGTGAGCTGGAATGTGTGGGTATCAAGTAGGCGTGACAGTCAAGCGAGCTGGGGCTTCGCGCGCTTCTGTTTGCGTGGGTATCAAGTGGGTCTGGCTGTCAAGTGAGCTGGAATATGTGGGTATCAAGTAGGCGTGACAGTCAAGCGAGCTAGGGCTTCGCGCGCTTCTGTTTGCGTGGGTATCAAGTGGGTCTGGCTGTCAAGTGAGCTGGAATGTGTGGGTATCAAGTGGGCGTAACAGTCAAGCGAGCTGGGATGCGCTTCGCGCTCAATAATCGCTTTCAACTCACATTTATAATTATGTAAAGTAGATTGAAATGCGTAAGCGATGATAATCAAATTATAAACTAGGAACGGAAATATTTTAATCAAAGTAAATTTATTATCAATTTATATTTTGATAAAGATAACTAAAATACATACAGGTTTCAATAATCGCTTTCAACTCACATTTATAATTATGTAAAGTAGATTGAAATGCGTAAGCGATGATAATCATATGTATATTTATGTAAAGTAGTCTGATGAAATACGTAGACGTTTTTAATCACTTGCGGTACGCATTTATATTTTGTGTAGGTGTGAATAATAGCTTTCAACTGACATTAAGAGGATAAGGTTTTCAACCGGCATTTAAGATGATCTAAAAATTATTGCGTGGACATAAAAATTGTATTTATACGTTGTTGATATAGTTCTTAATTTAGTATAATACAAAACTGATAGAGTTACATTATATCAGTGTTTAGTCGTCATTTGTGTTGATCAAAAGTAAGTTTTTTAAAATTGATGTGCTTTTTAATATTATATATATTAAACAAATTTTTAACATATGTATTTTTTCAATTTAACAGATGTTTAATTCAAGTAATTTAAAAAAATCTGTAGAAGAAATGGAAAGTTTTTTTAATAAAAGGTTTTGGGATTTCGAACATGAAGCTATTTACGGACGTGAAAGAATGCATACGGTAGAAGAATGTCGATTCAAAGCTAATAACTTTTTAAAAGGAGCAGAAGCATGTAGACACTTTATAGATAACATTCTTAGCTGCGTATGTTGTCTAAAAAGAATTTTACAAGAATTAGAGTTAGATGAATTTTTGTTTTACATCAATAAAGAGTTACCTAGATATCTTGGTACCAACAAAGAGATGGAGGAGGATGAGGAGAAGGGGGAGGAGGAGGAGGAGGAGGAGAAGGAGAAAGAAAAGACTTCAACAGATAAGCTATTAGAGCTAGATGATGTTTTAATTTAATATTTAATAAAAAATTAATGATTTCATGTGTTCTTTTTTTACATATAAAATATATCCTGACAACGCGTTATTATTTAGTATTGAAATGTCTGTGGAACAGCTAAAACAAAAACTTGAGGGATTTAGAACGAATGTTGAAGATTTAAAGCGCAAAATATTGCTTTTTGAAAAAAAGTTGAAAACATTTAAAGCTTTTGATAAACGATTTTTTTGATAAATGATTCTATTCTGGAGAATAATATCATGTTTGAAAATTCCGAAATACGTTATTAGTTTTGAATTTGCACATCAAAATTCAACATCAACGTCTATTGCACATAACATTGATAAGGCAGAGATGAATACAACAGCTCCTTTCACTACTACAACCATCACAACTGAATCTGAGGAAAAACTATTAAGTAGCGAAATGAACAAGACTTTTGCAGTATCATGTATTTCATTATCAGCTATATGTATTTTATTGTTAAAAATTTTATATAAATGTATGAAAAGAAAATTTAAATCTTCATGTATTATTGTAATAAATGAATAAAGTATATACAGGATGTTTTAATAAAACTCTAAAAGTATTGATAATTCAAAAATTTATTTAGAAAATTGTTATACATTTTTTACTTAGGTATTACAATATTATTCAACCAGTAAAATAGTCTATCAACATTTGTTTTGGTGCACATAACTTTCTTGTCATTTATGTGATTAGGACATTCCACTAGGAAGGGTTGAAACTTTTCCGAACCATAAATAGAACCATCATATTTTGTAATATTCCGTACATCAGGAAAAAATCCTAATTCTATGCCTTTCTCATGCAGAAATTTTGCTTTTTGTTCGCCTCTAACGAAAATTATATTAGCGGCATAGAAAAGGTATTTTTCTAATATAATATTAATTTCAGAATAGTCAATGTAGCCTAAGGAATAATTTATTCCATGATGAAATCTTTCCAAATAATTAATGGATTTTCGATCCTTAGCACTCGGACGAACATTGGATGGTGCTTTGAATAAAAAATCCTGACGTTGGATTCCAATCTGAATGGAGACTTCTTTTGGATAGAACTCGTCAGAAAGAATGAAACTTTGTATATCTACTAGAGCGATTTTCATTGTTGTTGTTGTTGAGGCTATTAGAAATTATAATGATATGTTTGTAGAGTACGTTTCTAATTTTATATTCTTAATAGGAGCTAAGAATAAGTAGAAGGGGCAAAGATACACATCTGAAATTAGATTAAATTTTTTACAATTTCACTTAGCGGGTAATATTCCATTAAACAATCATGGACGATAATACAGTAAGCTCTTGTATCTTTGGGAAAGCCCTCAGCAGCTTAAATGTCCAGCTTTACGTCAACGGTAGATGACTTCATGGTCTCCTCTTGTTTCGCGCAGTCGATGATAAACAAAGCATGCGTTTTAAAATCATTGTATTTCAACATCAGACGCTTTTCTGAATTTCCAGAGTAACTAGAATAAAATGTTACATAGTCATTGTGAGCTGTTACGTAATCGTTTTTCTCAAAGTCCAGTTGCATTCGTTCATTGGGCCAATATTCTCCGTTTAGAGATAGTCTGATGCTTGATAATTTAACGTGATCGAATGTAGTTGGATCAACCATTACATTGTTACGTTTATTAGTCTGAAAGCAGGTAATAACGTAACGAGGACGTTCTAGTGAAGCACTAGTTTTAACAGCCCAAATTTCTCTTCTAGACCCGCTAGTGATTGCAGGCATTTCATGAAGCTCCCATTTTCTAAATGGTATGAATATCGGATTATCACTTTTAATTTGCTCCATAAGCTTGATTTTGATATCATCACTAGGATATATATGTGTAACTATAAGTTCCATGCTATCAATATCAATTGTCGCTGTAGCAGTATTTTTAGCATTTTCTTTTTCTGTTATAACTAGACAATCATTATCGTTTCGAGCACGAGTTAATCTTATTGTTTGACGTCCAGATGTAATCATTTGATAATCATTGAATACATTAAATATATGTTTCAATGGTAGCAATAAACTAAATGATTTCGTAGTATGATCAAAGTATGGGTTATCGGGATAGTTCCAGCCTGCGGTATTCATGAAACTCGAATCCTCCAAACGATAGTTAGTTAATGCTCGAATCGAACTAACAATTCCTGGATCTCGAACCTTTTCTATCTCTCTTGCACTTTGAATGTAAGAACAAGAGTCAAAAAGGAAAGCCCCATAATTATTAGCTAGAGTTACATTTCCATCACCGTTAACAGCAATCGTTCCTTTTACATGTAGGAGACTTTCGCACATCAAGAAAAATGAGTCTACTTGATTAATACTAAATTCCACAACATCGCTGAGGTTGAATGATTTAATGTAAGGTGTGTACGTACGACGTTCTACTTTTCTTGTAGTTTCATCAAGCGTAGGTTTACGGTAAAGTTTGTAAACATCAGGAACATCTAGACTTGCAAATGCTCGCTGATAAGAACGTTTAGAAGTCATGCTAGCTGAACGTCTAAATAAACAATGATGATACCGATGTGGTTTGAGTACTTTTAATATGATTCAAAGTATATCCAAGAGATTGTAGAAATCTTTGATTTGCTATGGTAAGTTGATGTCGATATTGTTGTTGTTTCGCTAGAGAATATTTTCCACGTTCCATACATAAACCCATTATCGTTCTTGAAGTTCTAACTGCAGAAGGTTTTCCTCACCCCGAAAATTTACTGGTCTATTATTTTGATCGAGTGCCAATATGGTAATGTTCGTGATTTCGTTTATTGTACTAACAGGCAAATATATTGGATTGTTCGGACGTTCGATTATAGCAAATCCAGGATCAGACGTGATGGGAAACTCGTATATTGTATGGGTACGTCTGTTGCGATAGAAGGTACCTTCCGTAATGTTAGAGTCAAAGTGTATATTAGCTACCTTTATAATATTTACTGGTAAATCTGAAGAGTGTACAATACCGGATTGTAAATCTTTCTTGGAAAATCCTAATATTTTACCAAGACTATCGTCAGGTATGAATGTTATGGTTTGAGATTTATTAAATATCTCACACTGAAGCGTATTATTATTAGGTTTTAGTGAAAATTGAGCGTCATCAATGCCGTTCAATGATACTAGTGATTTTTGTAAAAACGATTCAATATCAGCTATTTCATAGCATCCTGGAGGAATAGTCAATGCTTTGAGTTGTAGTTGTTCTCCTTTTTCGTTATTATCATAACAGTAAAATGTCTCACCATCGATGTTTGGTATGGAATTGTAGGAATTAAACGATAGTACACAAAGATAATAATTTTTATCGGGCTTCAAAACAATCGGTATTTGAGGAGTGAATGAGAACACGTGATTTGTGCTCGTTAAAGTCAAAAGTTGAGACATGACTGATGAAATTTAAGGATAAAATGGCTATTTAAACAATTGAATTATTTCTAAAGTTTATTTAAATATAGTATTACAGAATATACATTTTGATTCCATAAATCTCCCGCATACATCACTCCACTCATGTTGTTGTCCATATTGACATGGTAAATAGGGAAGAAGTTTCTGTCTATATTTATCGGAGAATTGATACCAAATCTGACTAGTAATATTTAGCATCATTAGTCTAATGATATTTTTCAGATCCTCCACCTCCTCCTCCTTCTCCTCCTTCGTAGAGGAATTGCAAGCAAAGATGTCCGCAATTGATTTGATTATATTTTTGGTATTGTTCATTGTTGTAGACAATATGTACGCCTTTTCCTAAATATCTGATGAGTTCTCTTGGCGGCTTTAAACAGCCAAATGAATCGAAATATTCAACGTTTTCGTTTAACTTTCTATAAGCTACCCAATGCGTGCCATCATTATCTGATATATCTAAATTTAAAATGGCACATTCTCGACTTTTTGGATGATTCTGAGGTAAACACCGCGAAAATGAGGAATTTTTAGTTGCTTAGCATACCGAATTAAATCGATATTAGTTAATGCTCGTTTGGGTAGCTCTATTGGAAGTTTTTTGTTTTGTTTTGTTTTAAATAAAGACCAAAACCTCGAGCAGTCTTTCTCAAGTATAGTCCTTTACCTATGGACTCCATAGCTTTATTGTGTCGTTGATCCTCTTCGAGTTTTTTCTGAGCATTTCTCGTATTAATAATCGTTTTTGCAATGGCACTAGCCCCGCCGGCCACCGAACCCAATGCTCCAAGAGCTCCTAGGATCGGTACTAGTAGAGGTAAAAATCCTCCAGATTTAGTTTCAAATGGTATTATTCGGGGTACATTTATTCGCTTCTTTCCTCCGGCCATCTTTATAACCATTCGAGCTGCTTTTAGTGCATTCGAGGCCGTTTGTCTTAGAGTTGGTGCTGGTTTAAAGTGTTTTTTAATTTTCTGAATAATGTCACGATTAAACGAAACGGGTGTTTTCTGACCTTTACCAAGTTTTCGCTTCACTTTCTTTCCACCTCTCTTTTTCGTTATCCTCTTAGTAGAGCATGATGCGATAGTGTAACTATGACCCATACCGAGTTTTCGTTTAGCTTTCATTCCTGTCGTAACGAACCAAGCTGCAGTTTTTTCACCAAAAGTTGCGTCCTTTGACTTGACACGTTCCTATGCACTGTTCTCGAGAACAGCATCCGCTTTGTGTCTATCTTCTAAAGACGTATGCTTCGAGTATGCAATATCGTGTTGTCTACAAGCAGCATCCAAAGGGTTAATGCCTTGATCACCTCGCGCTAAACGCTTTTGTAGCCTTGTTCCAGGGCCGCAGTACTGATAACTAGGAAGATGTAATTCAAAAGGGAGCTTGTTGATAAGCGTATTCAGTACACCTGAACCTTGATAAGTCAACATTGAAAATAACTTACACTTATATTTAAACTTTTCTTGTAGTAAAAATGTTTACAAGATGAAGATCATTCAACAAAAGCAGACGCTACCTATTGAAAATTTGGATGTTGCACCGTGAACAACTATTCAAGGTAAACATGGTGCATTATTACCACACTCGTTTCGCGCAATCATTTGTGGACCTAGTGGATGTGGTAAGACAAACGTCATGTTGTCACTATTGTTTCACCCGAATGGAGCTCGATTTAAAAACGTTTACGTATACTCAAAGTCATTGTACCAACCAAAGTATCAGTTATTGGCTGAGGTATTGAAAAAAGTAGATGGAGTCGGCTATTTTCCTTTCAAAGACAATGAAGATGTTATAAGTCCAAACGATGCTAAACCAAATTCTATATTTATATTCGATGATGTTTCTTGTGATGGACAGCAGAAAATTAGAGAATATTATTCAATGGGTAGACATAAAGATATAGATGTAGCGTATCTCTGTCAAACATATTCTAAAATACCGAAACAACTTATACGCGACAACAGTAACTTAATTGTATTGTTCAAACAAGATGAAATGAATTTGAAGCATATATTTGATGAACATGTATCACCCGACATAAGTTTTGATCAATTCAAAAAGATGTGTTCTCACTGCTGGAATGAGAAATTTGGAATGATGGTTATAGCAAAATCCTTCGACCTGACCAAAGGCAGGTATAGGTTAGGCTTCTCAGCATTTATAATAATCTAATTACAATCTATTCAATCATTAAGCAACAAGATGTCTTCCAGTATACGTAAGAAAAAAATTATTGCACTAACTCGAGCAATCAGAAAGAAATACTTAGCACTGAAATTAGATAGATCTGAACAAGATGCCTCCGTTAATAAACTATTTAAACCAATAGCAGAACCACTGCAGGAAATTGTTAAAGCTTCGAGAGTAACCGGTGAAAATCTTCTAAAAAACATTAAAGAAGAATCGAAAAAAGAAGAAAGCACTTCTGAGTCTGTTAATAGCAACGATTATGATGAATACTATCCTATAGTTAATAATGTAGGACAACCTGCGACTTCCAAAAAGGATGAGTATCCAGAAATGATGCAACCTTACTTGAAGAATGATTATAAAATTGATAATGTATATGGTCCAATTTTTACTCATTTCAATTGGCTTCTTGGTGGAAAAGATATTTATTTCGATAAAACTGGATTAATAAAGACGGAAGGATATGAAGTAGAAGGAACACCCGGTTTATATGAATTAATTTTCAGTAGAAATCCTAAAAACTATACATCTAAAGATTTGATTCCTTATAAGAAAATTTTAGAATTGACTAGCGCTCACAAGTCAAGTTCAGGAATCGTTAAATTTAGTAAAGGGAATAAATATAAAAAAATTGTTAAACCAATGTTCAAAAAATCCGCTACAAGTGGTGATGGATACCATTTAACTTACAACAATGATCCAATTGAATACATTTATTGGGACGATCCCAATGAGCTTTGCGATCGTTTGAAGTTTCTAATTGCTTCGAAGCATGCTGGAAATACGTCACATGATAATGAAATTGTATCCATAATAAATGAACTTCGTGAAGCTGACATTATAATTTAATGTGTAATTATAGTTTAACATCATTTTCATCATGGGTCGCGACAAATTGGGACGTTCTTCAAAAAGAGCGTCTACCACGGTTAAAACCAGAACAAATTTAGCGCATACTGATGATGGTTGCATTGACATTCAAAATTTGAGAATCTGCAATCTAATGGATCCGATGGTTAATAGTGATGCCGTGAACAAGCGCTATGTGGATGTACATGTTGTCAAGTTGAATGAGGAACTTCAGTATACTAATACGAAAGTCATCAATGAATTGTCGAATATGAGGGAACTAGTATCATTATTGGAAACTAAAGTGTCGGATATATTCAAAGTAATAAAAACTATTCAAAATACGCAAATTGCTGATCAGCTTAAATTAACCAAGTTCGTTCGCGAATTTTCGGATCTTCAAAAGTTGCAAGACATGAGGATTGGAGATATAGCTATAAAATTATCTAATCAAGTGTTTATAGATTCTGATAAATAAATTTTTTTATTTAATTAAATGTCGTATTCTTAAGCCTATGTATCAGTCGCTCTTGAAACGTTAAGCATGAAGCTTCTATTAATTTCAGCACTATTGTGCGTGAGCAACTCTCAAAATACAATCGAAGTAGTTACTTATTTACAAAAATATGGTTATACCAAATCGATAAATACTCTTATGGATTTACCTTCGAGTTTAATGACTTTTCAAGAAAGATATAATTTACCTACAGATGGTAATCTAAATAATGAAACGTTACAGCTTTTTTCAAGACCTAGATGTCAACGTGCTGAAAACGAGTATCAAGTTTTAAGTAAATGGAAAGATCTTAATCTTAGATGGTATTTTTCCAGAGAGGGTGTGGGTGAAAGGTATGCTGAATACTTAGCAGTAGTAAGAAAGGCATTTCAAATATGGCAAGATGCCTCAACTTTGAAATTTGAAATGGTAAATATAGTACACCGCATACCCAATATTACAATATCTTTTGAGAAAGGAAATCATAATTATGAGGGAAATTGTTATGAGAAAAATGAGTCGTGTCCATATGCATTTGATGGACGTGGTAAAGTACTTGGTCATAGTTTTTTTCCTGATTTTGGAAAAACATGTGTCGAAGTTCATTTGGATGCTGATGAAAACTGGTATACGGACATTGGTAAAACACCTGATGGATCACGCAATATGCTAATGGTATTAACTCATGAAATTGGACATGCTTTGGGGGTAGCTCACAGTAATGATCAATTATCAGTGATGTTTCCTTGGTATCAAGATAACGTTGTAAATTTATCCGAAGATGATAAAATGGCTTTGGTAGCCCTTTATGGAAATCGCTTTCGTTATGCTGTAATACCTAAATTTATTATCAATACTACTACTACTACTACTACTACTACTACTACTACTACTACTACTACTACTCCTACAACGCCTAACACAATTTTTAGAGAACACTCTAAACCATCATATTCTAATCGCACGTCAGAAGATGTTATAGACATTCAGAATATAAGAATTAGTAACTTAAGAAAACCCTTGATTGATACTGATGCCGCAAACAAAAAATACGTTGATGAATCTTTCTTCAAAACAGATGGATATATAAAAAAAATGCTTACTTATGAAGAATTTTTACGGTTTAGAAACAAAATCATCAATGACATGATTGGACATAACAACCTTTTGTCGCTTCTAAAAGCTAGGCTAGAAGACATGGAAGAAAAAGAAATACATTTGAAAAGAACTATTCAAGAAAATTTTGAAAAAATAAACGCTAAATTACGAGTCAATTCGGATCTTCTGAAGTTGCAAGATGGTCGAATTGGTGAATTATCAAAAGAATTACATACACGCAATTAAATGTACAATAAAAAGTTAAAGTGGTCTCGAGATACTTTAATCGATCGCATGGCGTTGAATAAAAATATTCAAATAGTTAATGAACTTCATAAGCCTGCAAAAAGAAAAAAGTTAAAGCAGCGGTCTCGAGTTAGTTTAATCGGTAACATGGTGTCGAATAAAAAGATTCAAATAGTTAATGAACTTCATAGGCCGGCACGAAGAAATTATCCTAGACGTAGGACAATTATTAAGGGTTTAGATGACTTATGGCAAATGGATCTTGCCGAAATGCGATCCTACGCAGACAAAAATAAAGGATTCAAAATGATTATGGTGGTTATAGATTGTTTCTCGAAATTCATGTGGACGCTACCGCTGAAGACAAAAACGGGAAAGGAAATTACTGAAGCTTTTGCAAATATCTTAAAACTTTCTAAAAAACAACCCGTTAATCTGCAGACTGATCAAGGAACAGAATTCTTCAATTCTGTATTTCAAGCGTTGATGAAAAAACATAAAATTAATCACTACAATACGTTTAGCGTGAAAAAAGCATCAATTGCAGAACGATCGATACGAACGTTAAAGAATAAACTCTATAAATATTTTTCTTTACAAGGTACTTACAATTGGATTGATGTGCTAGAAAAATTTACGAAACAGTATAATAATAGCAAGCATAGCACAATGGGTTATAAACCCTCAGAAGTCAACGAGTCTAATGAAGAAATGATTATGAAGCAATCCTTTGCTCATTTGAAAGTTTCTGGAGCGCGAAAATTCAAACTTGGAGACATTGTTCGAATTAGCAAGTCCAAACATATATTTGAGAAAGGTTACACACCGAATTGGACGACTGAATTATTTAAAATTAATAAAGTCAACATAACCAACCCCGTTACGTATCTACTCGAAGATATGGAAGGCTCGCTAATTAAAGGTGGTTTTTATGAGGAGGAATTACAAAAAACTGCTAATCCTGATTTCTATTTAATAGAAAAAGTTTTAAAAACAAAAGGAAACAATTGCTATGTGAAATGGTTGGGATTTCCCGACAAATATAACAGTTGGATTAGTAAATCTGATACGGTGTGAACTAATCATAAGCGTTTTCAATCTCTGAAAAGTATAAAAGCTTTTCATCTTATATGCAATAATCAGTTATTAAATACACCTTCATAAAGTAAAATAGTAGTAGTAGTGAAAGATGACAGGACACTCTAAAGATAGTGGATATCTAACTGCCGAAACAGCAGAAAATGATGGGCATATGAATCAGTTTTTACAAAATACGAAGGAGGCCATTAACCGAGAACAATACTATCTCTTACATATGATATTTCAGTTGACAAATGCAATAGTCGAATGCGGTTTAAGTCCAGCAAGAGGATTTTTACCTATAATTATTTTAAAGCAGCAACAACAACAACAATCAACACCAGTCATCAAGTTTACTACATATGAGTGGACTACTCTGAGAGATTTACTTGTAGAAGCAGCTGAGAAATTTTTCACAGAGAATCCTGAATTTTTGATATCATCATCATCAAAATGCGGAGAATTTATGGAAATTTCTTATTTCATTCAGAATACAATAAAACAAGTAAAGATTTCTAGTCATTTAACGACCATCATTCTCGATCAAGCTGATGTTAATGAAATATTAAGAGCTGATTTAGCATTACTCATTCCGCGAGTATCTTTGTTGTTCAATTTAGATTTTTATGATTATTATTGTAATGTAGTATACTTAATTAAATCATGGATAAATAATTATAGAACTATGTTATCTATAGATGAAATTATACTTGGATTTTGCGATATCTCAAATGATAGTCTAGTGAGTAATGCTTTAAGAGACTATTTTTACTTTATAAGAATAATTTGTACTATGATTTAATGAAATAAAACATATAAAATTTTTAATATTTTTCATTTATTTTATACTTCTCGGTACATAAAGTTCTGAATATAGAATTAAAAAAATGTCAGAAAAATTATCATTAATTTAACAATAAACTGTAATGACCCCATGGTAACGTATCATTTGATTCGGCAATTAAACATTGTTTATCATCAAACGGGCTTAATCCTGTTTTAATTTGACTTATGCTAAACACATCATGAGCAAATGAACGAATTGTGCATTGACTAATTTCTTTTTCTTTTTTATCTTTCAAACATGCTATATAGTCATCATACGTAATTTCATTTTTAAGAACACATTTCTTAACACCTTTTGATTTTTTAATAACATGGTTATCTTCAACTTTATATGCAAACAATTTTGATCTTAATCCAACAAAATGCGTCATGATTTTTCCATTACATTCATCTTTCATAAGACCTGGAACTTTTTTATTGCAAAGCGGTATATTATAGGGATTATTTCTATCGTAATCACTTGTATCAAATTTATGAATATCTTCATTAATGACCTCATTATACAAATCATCGCAAGTGATTTCATAAATAAAACTATCAGTGTCAGTATACATTAATTTACATCGGTCTATTCCCATTTTTGGCAATATATAATTATAATGAAAATCATAAATGCACGTTTTAGAGATATCCAAAATAGCCATTCCAATGTATAAAGGCTTGTTAAATACTATTTCTGATTTACGCAGCTCAATAGCCATTAAATCATCATCAAAAATAGTTCGATTTTGAAAATTTGGACTAGCTATTAAATTTTTTGCTCCATATCTTCCCTCCCACCGTTTAACTAACTTTACTATTCTATGTTTTCTTATATTTTCCATAGTTTTTCCGTAAATAGAATTAATTTTTAGTTTAAAATGATCTTTAGCAAATTTTGTAGTAGCATCGGTACGGAATTTTGTATTTAAGTCAATATAAGGCTTAAGCCATGCAGACTGCCTAAACTGTAAAATCCGATGAATTCTAGTTACAATTAAACCGTGAGATAAAGCTTGCTTTAAATTTCGATAATGAATTACGTATGATTTTTTATCATATAGCGTAGTTAATAATTTTGAAAATTTTGACTCTTTAGGTTTTAGATGATCAGAGCAAAATGGGAAGTCACGATGTAAATCATGTAAATGTTGAGAATACTCTAAATCAACTTCTAGGATATACCCTAGATGCCAGTCATCAGGAATATTTGTTATGTCTATATTTGTGCTAACCCATTTAAAATCTCCATATGGAAGCGGTTGAGACATTGCCCATCCATATAAATTATTGACGTCAGAGTAAAATAAATATTTACTTGGTTTTGATTCATTATACGTTAACATATATTTATTATTAGCTTCAGAGTATCGATTTCAGCACTGACTAATCCCGCCGCGTATCCCCTTCTCTATGAACATTAAAATATCAATATCATGTATTATTTCTAATTCGCATCTCAAATATTTCAACATGCAATCCCATGAATATCCAGGTATAGTATAGTACCAGGCAGGATCTAAACCGCTTGTATTACGTCCAATATCTCTAAAGTTTTCAAAGACATCGGTGAGTAACAAAATATCTGTTTTCAAATACAAATCTGCATATTCACCTAAGTTTTGGATATTAAATTTATTCCAAACAGTTTTTGCATGTTTATATTTTTCCTCGTTAATGTGCTCATCATTTAATTTATTGTAAAATTTATCTCGATCTGGTATACATGTATCATCAAGCTTAATCCAGTTATCAATATAGTCATAACAAAATATTCCTTTTCGTGTTAGTAATTCAAATTGTTCATTAGATAAATTTTTAAACTCCTGTTTTAAATTTCTCAAATCGTCTACGTTCAAAGTTGACACTAGAGTATCAAGTGATGTATTCATAAATCTAAATGAATCAATAAAGCGAAATTTAATATCGCTATTGGTAACATGTTGTGTGAACGAAATATATTTTTCCTTATTTATTGGTAACAAGCTAATTTTACCTAATTTAGCAAGATCTTTTATAATAAAATGACTATCGTATCCAGATAAATTGTGAAAGATAATCGGTACAACAAACTGTTTTTTAAAATTATGATTGCAACTTTGGTGTGCTAAACCTCTGAATTCTCCTGTAAAATGATCATGATCATGTACAATTGTATCTGTAATCATGAACGGCTTTTCACAAATGTGACATACTTTAGCAAGCAATAAATTATTATTATGGTGATTATTCATGGGAACTACATTTTTCAATATATTCTCAATACTATTTGCAATATTAGTCATTTCCAGTGCAAACCAGTTCATACAATCCATACCCCAATAACTATTAAAATATGATAGATTATCATCATATCCACACTTAACATAATATCCTGTGCTAAAAGCAATGTGTTTTTGATATTTAATAGTTTTGCTACCTAAATTTACATTAATTGGTTCTAACATTGATTCAAAATCGGCATATATTACGAATGGAGTCTTTTGCTTGTAAACGAAATTTTTAAACTTGATTGATTTTTCAATTGGAAATGAAATTTTACAATCATTCAGATCTTTACACATAACTAAATGCTTCTCTAGTTTATCATTATCGTGAAAATAGTTTAAACACCTTTCGCAAAAAAGTTTCTTAGCAGTATTTTTATTCAAATTTGAAGATAGCAATCCAGACAAATTTTTTATCCAACAAAAATGAAATTCTATATCAATCTCTTCAACATTATCTGGATCAGGAGCATCATAATCATTTAGTTTAGGAAAATAAGGATTTTGTATCATTAATAAATTTACATGTCTATCTAATTTCTGTTAAGTTAATGTTAATGGAACTACCTTAAATAACTTTCCTATTAATTCCAAACCGTAAACATTAACTGATATATTGTTCAACTTTTCGAAAAGCGAAATTTGAGTCATTTTGATAGGTATTTCAAGACCGCGCATATTTAATACTTGATTGTAATGTGGATATGATGATACCCTATCTGAATGTAATTTAGAAGGATAAATGGCACTTACAATGCTCCAATAGAAGCATGCTTCGTCAGCATAATTTTTAACATTAATACAAGCCTTTTTGTTCAAAATTTGTTCTGGTAATCTTATGAAAGATGATCCGTTGCCTATTTCTAACTTATTCATATTTATTTCAAGTGATATGATTCGACTCAATTCCCAACCACTATCTCTTTCTTGAAAACCGGAAAGTTTGTTTATTATATATTCTACTACGTTGTCTGAGAACCATGTTTTCAAATCTGTCGTTAAACTAATAACGTTATTTTTTGAATTAAAATATTTGAAATCTAAAATATCATTATTATCTACTGATTTCTTAATAAATTCACCGCAAAATGTTCGGTACACAAATCAAGGGCAACTTTAACATGTGTCAACCAGTTTTCTATTTCAGTTGCATCTCCTACTTTACAGTTTTTTTCATAAAATTTTAAAATTAATTTTTCTATATCTCTAGATATTTTTTCTGACATTTTTTTTACACACAAACAATATATTCAGAACTAACCTTTAATGATTTTAAAAATGACAGCAGGATTTCCCTTCTTTACGTCCTTGTCTCCCTTGAAAATAATTGAAAAAGTCCTTGAGCTCAGCTCCTCCAAATGTTTTCTCAATAATTCTATTGCCCTTAATGGCAAATAAATTATAGTATTTTCCAATTCCACTAATATGGTGCTTCCAAATTTAGTTTTCACTTTCTTCGCTGCTACGATCTTATGCGGTACCTCCTTCTGCAACTCTGCTATTTTAACGACAGGTTTATTCTCGCTATCAAGAAGAAGAATTTTGTTAATATAATCCAAATCCATTTCTAAAAAGAAAAACATTTAGAAATTTAATATTTATAATTGTAATCAAAAATAAACTCTTACCTATAGCTGATGAATACACCTAAACTTTTACACAATTAAATATTACTGTATATGCTGTAAGTACACTAGTAATGTTATATTACAACTGATATTAATTAAGAACTCGGTATATCTATATATACACTTTATCCGCCTACGACTCTGTCTTTTGCCGGCTGAAAGTCATTATTGACACCTACGCATCTCAGTCGACCTCGCTATTGTGCTTACAGACGCCTACGGATCTCGGCCGCCTCCAGACCCCGCCTACTTGATACCCACGCATCCCAGCTCGCTTGACGGTCACACCCACTTGATACCCACGCAAACAGAACCGCCGCAACTCACTTGACGGCCACGCCCACTTTATACCCACGCAAACAGAACCGCGCGAAGCCCCCGCCCACTTGATACCCACGCAAACAGAAGCGCGCGAAGCCCACGCCCACTTGATACCCACGCAAACGCCGAAGCCCACACCCACTTGATGCCCACGCAAACAGAACCGCTTAATTTTAATTGTATCTATTAGTTTTAAATAAAAAATTTTTATTTTTTTTGCTTGATGTACAAAAAATAATTTTCAATTATAAAAAAATTATATTATAGAAGCCAACAAAAATATTTTTTTCAATTATAAAAAATTATAGTATAGAAACTAATAAAAATATTTCTATTTTTGATGTAAAAAATTTCCCAGCTCGCTTGACTGTCACGCCTACTTGATACCCACACATTCCAGCTCACTTGACAGCCAGACCCACTTGATACCCACGCAAACAGAAGCGCGCGAAGCCCCAGCTCGCTTGACTGTCACGCCCACTTGATACCCACACATTCCAGCTCACTTGACAGCCAGACCCACTTGATACCCACGCAAACAGAAGCGCGCGAAGCCCCAGCTCGCTTGACTGTCACGCCCACTTGATACCCACACATTCCAGCTCACTTGACAGCCAGACCCACTTGATACCCACGCAAACAGAAGCGCGCGAAGCCCACGCCCACTTGATACCCACGCAAACAGAACCGCGCGAAGCCCCCGCCCACTTGCCACGCAAACGCCGAAGCCCACGCTCACTTGCCACGCAAACGCCGAAGCCCCCGCCCACTTGATACCCACGCAAACAGAATCGCGCGAAGCCCACGCCCACTTGATACCCACGCAAACCGAACACCGACACGAATGTGAGCCGGACCGAATGTGACGTCATATCCGGTGCGAAGATCACGCCCACTTGCCACGCAAACCGAACCGACACGAATGTGAGCCAGAAATACCCGAATGTGACGTCATATCCGGTGGGGATAATACGTTGTTTATCTACTTATGGTGTCAAAATAATTGTTTAATATGAAACGCAGATAAAACAGTAGCAGTTCAATTTTTTTCAAGAAATAAAATACTAGAAAATATAGACATAAAAGTAAATTTTAATAATATTAGCTTATCAGATCACACGAAATTTTTTGGGAAATTTGAGCTGGGAATATAACATACATAACATTTGTAAAAAAATTAATAGTGCATACTACGCATTGCTTCAATTAAAAAATGTATTTATTTTAGAACAACTTATACAAGTATACTATGTTCTCACATATCTATATTTTATAATATTATTCTTTGGGAAAATTGTTCTAATGCCTTAAGGCATTAATAGCTTTAAATCTAATTTAATTTTTTTTTAATAGAAAAATGTGTCTATGATGTAAAAGAGCTTTGACAAGGTTTTACGTAATATTTGTTATTTAATGTATTATGGTATGTTTTTATTTTTTATTTGTAATCATGACTTATCCCATATCATTGTTTTCATATGATCAAAAAAAGGGACAAATGAGGTATTATTATTATATTATTATATAATTTTTGATAGAGTCAATAATTTCTTGAGGTGTAACGGGTACAAAGAAGTACGTTTTCTCATACATTGAAGAGACAGTACAACTGTTTAAACTAGAGGAACCATAGTAACAATTTAAACTGTCCTCTGTTACGCTAGCAAAATGCCTGGCAATTGAATTAGCAATGTCCATAGAATTATTTAAAATTTTATTCTCAGAGTTAAATGTTAAGTCATTAGCTTTTTTCCTTCAACCTGTTTCCAAATGGTTTAACATTTATTATTAAATTTATTTATTAGATTTTCATTGGGTGATTCTTATATTGTTAAGAGTTCAAGTTTACACATTTTATTTGCAAGCTACTGTGCATTTAATTGTATCAGCTTTATAAGTTAGAGTTTTCTCTAAGAAATACTCTGGTTGACTTTGTCCTGATAAATTGGAATTTCTTTCCTCGTTGGATAAGAACTGCCGACCTAATTTAAACATGAAACGTTCAATACAAATTTATTTTGGCGAAAAAGAAGGATTATAAATTTCATCTTTCAAGCTTGGATTAATCCCAACCATAAAAGTTTGTTCATTTTCTTTTTATTTATACGTGCTGGTGACAATAATGCAACTTCAACATCGTTGGTACTTGTTTTTGTATGAATATAATTTTTTATATTATCAGCAGTCACTATTGTAGTAATTTATGCATTTTAATCCATTTTTTACTGACCTTTTACACTTTTTACAAATGTTTACTTTAAGAACCGTATTAGACACATCTGCTCCTGACGGCGCCATTACTATGTCTACCCACTTTCCAAACTTGGTCTTCTACATACTTTCCACTCGATTTTCTACGTACTTTTCAAACTTCGTTTTCTACGTAACTTCATATCTTTGTTTTCTACGTACTTTCCAAACTCGACATTTTGCCTACTGTCTAAACTTAGTTTTATACGTATTTTTCAAACTTGGTTTTCTACATACTTTTCCATCTTGATTTTTCTACGTATATTCCAAATTCTGCTTTCTACTGACTTTCTAATCCTAATATCCTAGTTACTTTTCAAGATTAGATTTCTACATATTTTCCAAACTTGTTTTTCTATATACTTTTTAAACTTGGTCTTCGACCCACGTTACCATCTTGATCTTCTACATACTTTCCAAATTTATTGTCGACGTACTTTCCAAATTTGTTTTCGACATACTTTCCAAAGGTTTTCTACGTATATTCCGTCTTGGTTTGATACATACTTTCCAAACTTGGTTTTCTACTAATTATCCCGGCTTGGTTTTCTATGTATTTTCCATACTTGGTTTTCTACATACTCTCCCATCTCGGTTTTCTGCGTACTTTCCAAACTTTGTTTTTTACATAATTTTCCATCTTGATTTTCTACGTAGGTACTTCCTATCATGATGTACTAGTTACTTTTCAAGATTGGTTTTCTACTTACTTTTCCATCTTGGCTTTCTACGTATGTTCCAAACTACTTACTTTCCAAATTTGATTTTTAGGTTTGTTGGCCCTTCCTTAACCAGTACTTACATGGTGGTTTCATGCTAGTTCTCATTGCCGTTATTATTAAAAATACATACACACATATCCCATATATAAAGACAGTGGTCAGGGTTAACAGATTATATTTTATAAACAATCCTCTACAGGAATAAGAAGAGGAAACTCTAGCCATTATTCCTATTATCCTTTTTTGTACTAGGAACACTTCGTTAGCTAAAGTGGACATATTCCATATCTGATTCTGGAGACGACTTGAGCGTGATATAATGACAATAACTAAGACACCATTAAAACCTGTTTCAGATTCATGAACATGAAACAATAAGAATTTAACTTTTTAATTGAAAGATATGTCGTTTACGCGCATTTCTAGCTTCGTACATGATTTTTACCTGTTTTGGAACTTAATAATTTGGGTCTTAGAAGCATTTAAAAATAAATAGGTAGAAAAACACCAGTCATTTATTTTGGCTAACGCAAGTTTTGTCGTTTGTTGGTTTATAATCTGATTCTTGTGAGATAATATAATGAATGTATCATCTGCACACATAGTTGTATGTATATCAGCTAAAAAAATATCTAATTAATTAGAGTACAATAAAAACTTTCTTGTTAGGATTAATGAGTAATTTTTTCTGAGGTCACTTATTGAATACTTACATATTGATGACGATCTATTATTCAAGAGTAAATCCAATTGAGATACCTCTAATTCTGTAGTTGAATTACTTGGATAGTAATTTTTCATGATCCATACAGGCGAATGCTTTGCTCCAAAAAATGAATCCATAGCAGTATTCGATGAACGATTAATGAAAGAACATTCAAACATTTTAGAAAATGTGACGTAATTGTTATGGGGCAATAGTTATCCATTAGATTGGCTAATCCCTTTTTATGAACCGGTATAGCTTTTCCAGCTTTCAAACATTCCGGAAATTTACCGTTTAGGAATGATAAATTTACAAAGAAAGTTAACGGTTCCATCATTTCCTGCAGACTATTTATTTTTAAATTTGCATTTTAGTAATAATTCCATTTCAACAATATCAAAACGGTACAAAAAAGAAAAATTATTAAATTTTATTTTTGCCCTTGTTTTTTGCGTCTTTGATTGTCGACTCATTATTAATTTAGATAGTATGAAATCGGTAACTTTTTTTATTATTCTGTGCAGAAATAACAGTTCACAAAGTTTTATTTACGTTGGTTAAATTTGCTATCTTAATAATACTGTTTTTTTTTAAATTTATTAATAGCAGATCGTGAGTTCTTTTAGCAGTAATATAAGCACTTTGTAGTTCTGGATACTGGCAATTTAATAGATATAATTACTTCAATTTGACACTAGATAATATAATCTCATCTGTCATCAATTTTTAGCGGCATTTATTTCTATGATAATATTTCCTAAGGGGAGAGCATACATTAACGTGAAAGGGAAAAGTTTTAAAAAATAAGGTGAAAGCATTATCAATGTTAGTCATTGTATAAAGTTCAGCCCAATTTTCATTTGACAAAGTATTCGTAAAATGTACAATTGCTTGTTCATTGTAGTTTTTTGCATGAAACAAAGTATTCCTTATTAAGTTTTACTCAGGAATCTCAAACAATATAGTGCGGTCATCAGAGGTATCGTTCTCACACAAATAACTGGGTCAAAAAAATTTGTAAAAACTTTATATTTTTAGTCAAAATATAATTTTTTTTCTGTTTTTTCCAAATTTTTCACACAAAATCACAATTTTTTCTTATTTTTACATTTTCCAACTTTCTTCAATTTAAAAAAAAAATTCAGTTAAGACGTGCTTTTTTTCAAAATTTTTGGTTTAAAATTACAATTTTAATACTTCTTTAGTAGAAAATTTCAATTTCTTTTCATATTTTTCAAATTTTTCGGTTCTTTATTTTTTCAAATTTTTTTCTAAATTTAACTTAAAATCTCGATTTTTACATTACAATATTTTTTTTAAAGATCAATTTTTTTTCAATTTCTTTACATTTTCGTTCAAATTTTAATTTTTAATTTTTTTTTTGGATCAATTCATTTTTCTTTAGATTTTTCATACAAAATTTCTATATTTTGCGACCTCATTTTTTTCATTTTCTGGTTAAAATTGTGACTTTTTTCTTAATTATTTTAAATTTTATGGTTAAAAAGGATTTTTTTCGAATTTTTTGCTCAAGTCCTCGATTTTATTTATTTTTTATAATATTTCAGGCAATCTTTTTTTTCCAATATAATTTTTCTTTTATTTGAATTAGAAAAGTAATTTTTAGTAGATTTTTGAGATTTAAAAATAAACAAAAAATACAAATTTTTGTTCTTTTGAATTTTTTTTATATCATTTTTGAGAAAAAAATTTAAAAATTAACCGTGATGACGTCACAACAGTCACTAATTTTACAGTTTTTAATATTTATTTCGAAAACGAAAGGAGATACCAAAAAAAAACAAAAAAGTTGTATTTTTATCCACTTTATCTAATAAAAATTACAAAACTTTGAAAAACCTACAGATCGTCGTTTTTTATTCATTTTATAAATGCTTTAATAACAACAAAATTAAAAATAACAAAGTAAAAAACTAATTTTAATGCTTTTCAACGTTTCTTAATGCTGCTTAAATATTTCTTAATGCTTTTTAATAAAATAAGATCGTCCATTTGGATTAAAAATCTCGGTCTTCATCGGTTTGTGTAAACACCATTCATACCAAACTTTTTCCTCATTTTCTTCTCTCCAAAACGAAACTTCCACATTACTTCTTTCCTCTAGGAATACAGGATTTTCTAATGGAAAAACAATAGGAAACCAACTAACCATATCCGGAGTATGAGAATCTGGGTGTATAGAAAGTTTAACATCCCTATACAGAATTGTATCAAAATACCCGATAAACCCAGTTAACAAACAATTCTCTTCCACTTGAAAAACCAATTTTTTATACCTTCTATTATTAATTTTTTCACTCCAATTCGGATGCGTAAAAGTAAACAACGGTTGCGGGGGCGCAATTTGATAAAAATTAGCCAAATGCGCCACGTAAGGAGTCTCGTAGATTGATTGCAAACTTTTATCAATTGGTCTATTATGTTTTATTTCATTATAAACTTTCGTACTATGCAAGGGGGCCAAATATGAGGTATAACTACAAGGAATTGATATACCAGACGGTTTTAGAAACCTTTGGGCCCCGTCTAAGCATTCCGGAGATAATTCGTTGTCTCCGAACGATCCTAAAAGCTCTGAAACTAAAATGTCAGCTTGTTCGATTGGTTGAAATTTCCTCATATCTTCTTTAACCAAAATCACAGAATTGTTCCATTCCAATTTGTTCCTATGGTACAATGTATTAATAGCAAAAGGGTTCTTTTCTACAGCATAAATCTTTATTTTTCTTTCTAGTACAATCGAAACGTTTATTACGGCTTGTACCAAAGGTCCCCGACCTGCTCCCACAACCATAACCACCGGTATTTCATTTTTTGGTAGAATTTGTACTGCTTGAAGTATGGCACTATAATAAGAATCGTATTTCACACCATCTTTTTCGAAAATTTCATATATGAAGGTTTCCAAATGCTCGGTGAGCGGTTGCAAAGGGTTCTGCAAAAAATCCTCAAAACCTTGCACAAATTCACTCATGGTATCTCTTTGGTACAACTTTTTCCCTAAATAACTTAAATATTTGACGCACAACGATACATCGCATTCACAATCGTTTTTTATAACATATTGAACGTCCAGATTCATGAATTTTTTTATTATATCCTGATGCAACCGAGATAAGACAGGTTTTCCGTGTTGGTTGGTTAGAAAAAAACTGGTTGGAATTTGTATGGCTTTTATGGGTTCGCCCAACCATCTTTTGAGTTCTGAGTATAATAACAAATGTTTTGTGTCGCATAAATCTAAAACTAATCCCAATCTTTTGTCGTAATTGCAAAAAGTTCGGAATTCGTTCCACCAGTCCCATGTGTCGTGCTCAGTTGAAGAAATGGGGCTGAATCTAGAAAAAACAAAAAAAAACAGATTAGTTTTGCTGGTTTTGGTTGGTCATGGTTGGAATTAAAAAAAAATGTTGTTGTAATTTCGAGAAAAAAGATTCATTTTGATTAAAATTTCAAGAAATTTTGGTTGGAATTTAAACAAAAAAGATTGATTTTGGTTGAATTTTAAAAAAAGATTGATTTCGGTTGAAATTTGAAGAAAAATAATATATTTTTATTGGAATTTTAAGAAAGGTTGATTTTAATTGAATGTGTAAAAAAGGATGATTTTGGTTAACATTTCAGGAAACAAAAAATGATTTTGGTTGAAGTTTCGAAAAAAAGGTTGATTTTGGTTGAAATTTGAAGAAAAATTATGTATTTTTATTTGAATTTAAAGAAAAAAGATATATCAATTAAAATTTGAAGGAAAATGATTGGTTTAAATTGAAATTTGATAGAAAATGGTTAAAATTTAATGGAAAATCCTTAAATTTTGTTAAAATTTAATAAAAACCAGAGCGATTTCTTTTAAAATTCAGTAAGAGTTAAAATTTGATTAACATTTAATTACAGAATGATCAATTTCTTTGGATTTTAATGAAAAAAATGTTTCCTTTCCGAGAAAATGATTATTTTCAATAAAATCTAACGAAAAACACAGCATTTTTTTTAAATTTAATGAAAAATATTAATTTTCAAGAAACATTTGAAAGAAAACATTCAAATTTGATTAAAAATCAATGGAAAATGATCATTTTTGTTAAAAATTAATAATAATTTTCATAAAAACTTGCATCAATTTTTTAAAAATATTAACGTTTTTCTTAAAATTATTTGTAATTGGTATTTTTAATCGAAATTAAATTTTTTTTCCATTAAATTTAATCTGTTTTCAATTGATTTTCACTTTTTTAATTTTGAATCAAAATTTTTATTTTTATCATTAAATTATCATTATTGTTTTTGGATCCAATTTTTTGACCTGAAGATAGCTGTTTAGCCGAAACTAGTCGTCAAATTTGTATTTTACATTATTATTTTAATTTTAATAAAAATGTATTTTTTTTTCAAATTGAATGAAAAATATTTAATTATAATCAAAATTAATAGAAAAAAGTTTAATTTTGTATAAAATTTAATGAAAAATGCTTATAAAAATTTAATGTAAGAACAATTGTTCTTTACATCTAATGCAAAAAGTTAAATTGCAAACAAAATTTGAAAAAAAAAATTCAATTTTAATCGAACTTTAATGAAAAATGCTAATTTTTAATAAAATTTAATGTAAAAATATACTTTTTCTTTAAATTTGAAAAATTTAATTTCAACTTAGATTAATTAAAAAAATGCTTATTTGGTTAAAATTTAATGTAAATATTTACGTATTTACCCTTAAATTTGAGAAAAAGGTTCAATTTTGTTTATAATTTTATGAAAATACTTATTTTCATTAAAATTTAATGTAAAAAAACTTTTACCTGACTAAAAAATTATAAAATTTTCGTTGGAATTTAATGAAAAATACACATTTTCGTTAAAATTAAATACAAAAAACAGTTGTTTTTTCAAAAATGTAATTCAAAAAGTTTGATTTTTAATGTTAAATTAAATTTCATAGAGAGAAATGTCACTTTTATTGGAATTTATTTAAAAATTCTTATTATTATATTTTTTTTATTTGAAATCGTAATTTTAACTTTTTTCCTAAAATTTTAATTTTGTTCGACAAATTTTGAAAGTTTTTCAATGAAAATTGTATTTTTAATTAAAATTTTAACATTTTTTTATTTGAAATCATTATTTTAATCTAAATTTTTACTTTTTTTTATCAAATTTTTAACTATTTTCATTAAATTTGAACTGCTTCAATACATTATTTTTTCATTGAATTTTTACTTTTTTTTATTAAATTTGAACTTGTTTTCGTTAAATTTTAACTTTTTTCATTAAATCATCGTTTTTTTTTAAATAAAATTTTCACATTTTTTTAATTTAAAATGGGCAACTTTCATCAAAATTTTTATTTTTCCATTAAAGTTTAAATGTATTTAATTTGAAAATATTATTTTTAATGAAAATTTAAACTTTTTCAAAAAATTTTTAATTTTTTTGACAAATTTGAATTTTTTCTCATTAAATTTTACTTTTTATTTGAAATCGTGGCTGTAGTTTCCTTTAGGTCCCCCACACGGAAAGGGACATGTTATACACCACTGGATGCGTCTCCTCGAGTAGATTACGAAAATCATATTCAATATTTTTCGAGTCATTACTCAGTTTAAATTATTAATAACTTTTTTTCTAGTAAACAAACATAATATTTTTATTTCAGATTCGTATTTGGTGTAATAAAATTGGTGTGTACACCAAAAATTATCGAAATTGGAGCCGATTTGAAGAAGTGAAATTGTACTACATTTTGGTACTAACTCGAAAAATATTGATCTCCTTCAAATATGAATATGATTTTCGTAATCTACTCGACGAGACGCATCCAGTAGTGTATAACATGTCCCCGTCCGTGAGGCGGACCTAAAGGAAACTATTTTTCCAACAAAACTAGTTTTTTTACCAAATTCTAGCAAAAAGCCCATTTTTCCATTTTTATACATAATCACAAACTCAAAAAAAGTATAAAGTTGCAACCCAAAAAATCCCAAAACCTCAAAAATTCCTACCAACATTTCTACCAAATTTCACACTTTTCTACTGAATGTTTTTCACAAACCACCCGAAAATCCTAAGAACTAAACTCACCTCGAAGGATGCGTCATCGGAACATTCACCCAAACGCTGTAACTAAAATTATTCACTAACTTTTGGTACAAACTCCTCGCCATCTGAATATTATCAGGTTTATTTAAAGAAATCCATATTGCTGGCACGCCTAAATGGGAAGCGAACCCCATTTCCTGCTCAAAAACAATCTTACTCCGCTCTCTAATATGCTCCACTTCACTATCCAAGTCCAAATCGGGGCTGATTTGCCCCACTATTAATCTACTCCAGTCAGAGCTTTTCATTATTCTATCTGTTCGTCCGATTGGGTTTATTGAGTTTTCGAGGGGCTCTCGGGTGTAGTTCGGGTGCGTCAGTTGCGTTACGAGGAAATGGTAACCGTTTTCGAGGGTTTTATCGACGACTCTTTTGATGTCCGGGGGGCAACTCACGTACAGGCCGACGGACATGCGTTTGCGTTTTTCGTCGCCGGTTGGGCCCATCGGGCGGTCTTCCTGTGGCGGTGGATCCATTACGTTGCTAAAAAATAGTTGTTTATAAATAAGGTTTCTTTGTAGTGTTTGACTTTAACAGCAGTTGGAAAAAGTGAGGTTAGGATAAGCTAAATAAATGGGATTAGTAGATAATCGATTTTATTCATCTTCTTTTTTGTTTGATGGATATAAAGAGTTTATTCTTTTTTAGTATTTTTTGTTACATTTTTCATTAAAATTTGATAAAAATCGTGTTATTGTTGCAAAATATAAAAAAAAAGAAGTAGAATGTTCGTTTTTATTTGTTTAAAATGTTTTATAAATATGGATATTTGGTTGTAATCATAATCGATTTTTCTTTTTTAAATGACAGGTTTCTCTTATTTTTCATTCGTTTTAATTAAAATTCGATAAAATTCATGTTGTTCTTATGAAATATTAAAAAAGTGTAAAAAAATTCGTTTTTATTTAATTAAAATATTTCCCTTACCTTTTTCTTATTTTTCGTTCAATTTTTAATTAAAATTTAATAAAAATGGTTTTATTCTTGGGAAATATTATTAACAAAATATAGAATTTTACCAAAAATGAAGGTTTTTATCACAACCGATTTTTTTTTGTTGAAAATTACTGTTTTTTCCTTTAGTTTTTGATTATGTATAATTTTTTAAATAAAAGTCGTGTATTTGATACCAAATAAAAATAAAAACGAAAACATCCATTTTTATTTAATTAAAATGTTTTTTAAGTTTCAATATTGGATTAATTGTTTCAATTCTTACTTTGTGTAAATTATTCATAATAAATATGAAAAGATAAATTATACTTATCTGAATTTCTAGAGATTTTTTAAATCATATTCATTCTATTCGTCGTCGAGTTTGACAGATTCTTTTACGTTGGTAACTTCATACCATAAACATTTCAACCAATCATTTTCAAGCAATTTGTACTCCAATGTTTCTTCTTTTCCTAAAAATAATTTTGGTTACTAATATATACGTGTGATCAACTGAAATTAGAAACCCAACTATAGTGTTTGGAGTTATTAACCGATTTCAAAAATTTTTTTTTGAAATATTGTTCATCAAAAACTTTATTTGGAGAAAAGGTTTTAAAGAGTTATTCCTATTTTTGAGGAACACTACGAGATTTTTTCATGGTCAAAAATCTAGAAATATTATTAGGTATCTTTTTTATCAAAAATATGAGTACGCGATTGGATTTAGATGTCCCCCAAATAGATATATCTCTCGACTTTTATTAAAATATATTTAATAATAAAAAAGTTGATTTCAAAAATTACCTAGTAAAAGTTTACAAAACGTTTTCACAATATATCAGCTAATAGCATAAAACATTTCAACTAATTAACTTTTTTTTAATATATATTTTTCTATAATTTGTATAAAATGCAAATGGATGTAAAGTCTACAAAATTATTCAGAGCATTTTACAAATTTACATTCGTAGTTATAATTGTATTAATGTCCACGTTTTACGTTTTTTTTTTATTTCAAATGTCAACCTTCGATTCTTCTTTTTTCTGAAATATTAAGCCAAGTGTCCTCCGGTGTAACTTCGAGTCCACTCATATTATTTATGCAATCCAAAATACGCTTTTACGTACACTTAGTTGCATCATAATGAAATAATTACTAATTATCAATTATTAACATTAATTAATTAATCATTCCGTATTAAATAAATGTTAATAAATGCAGTTATTAATGAATGCAAATGCATTTTGAAAAATAGAAATGCAACGCAAATTCATTTGGAAAAATAGAAATGCAACGATGATTTTGTTAAATTTGTTGCAAATTCCGCATCGAAATCAAAAAAAATAGATCATTTCCACGACGGTCTTCGATCGAGAACTTTCGAAAAAATGGCGTTAGTTCTGAAAAATATGTACCGATACTACAATTACGTATTGTACGATCTTAAAGGTGAGTTTATTTTTGATGGCATCAATTTAAAAATTGAAACTAACGTTTCGTTTCTTTTTGTGTCCCTCTTTAGACCCAAGCAAAGCGGATTCGTGGATGACGTCGCCTAAAGCGTTATGTTGTTTCTACGTGATTTATTGGTTGACGGTGATGAAAATCGGACCGGAATTTATGAAAAATCGCCCCCCCTACAATATTAAGAAAATTTTGATAGTTTACAATATTCTTCAGATTATTTTAAATCTCACTGTTTTTTATGGGGTAAGTTTCAAATTCCTTAATTTAAGTATTGGTTGGTTTTCAATTTTTTTTATGTGTGTCTTTTTGTTTCTCTTTCGTGAATTTTTTTTGCTCTTATTTATGTCTTACTTATTTATTTATTTTCTTTCTTTATTTCTCTTCCCACTAGTTTTGAAAAATAATTAATTTTTGTTTTCCCGAAATTTTTTTAGTATTTTCCAGTGATTTTTATTGTTTTTTTGTTGTTTGCCAGGATTTTGTACTGTTTTCATTGATGTTTTACATTTTGCAGTAATTTTTTTGCCTTTTTTCAGTAATTTTTCACGGTTTTTTAGTATCTTTCTGTGATTTTTTATTTTTGTTCACTAATTTTTGTTGTTTGCTAGGATTTTTTACTATTTTTCAGTATTTTTTTTTCACTTTCAGAGATTTTTGTTATTACCAATTTTTGTTGTATTTCTTGTTTTTTTAATATTTACCTGTGATTCGTTATAGTTTTTCAATAATTTTTGTTGTTGTTTGCCAGAATTTTTACTATGTTCCCTGATTTTTCTGCCACTTTCCGGGGTTTTTTTCCTTTTTCAATGATTTTTGTTGCTTTTCACGTTTTTTTTTGTATTTTTTGTGATTTTTTTATTGTTATTTATTAATTTTTATTGTTCCTTTTTATTTTTTTGTTTATTTCTTTTTTAGTGCATTTCGCAGTACTTTGAGTCGGATTTTTGGTTCTGCGTAAATTTTTCGCAAAAAAAAATGGACGAGTTAATTTTGCTATTTTATTTAATAAAATTGATTGACTGTAGCGAAACGGTAAGTAATAACTGATTTTACACACTAGAGCGGAGAAAGTTACTTTTTAGAAGTAGAGTGGAAACAGTTTAAAAAAAAGAGGACTAAAAGAAAGAAAGAAAGAATATAAAAAAATTGCAAATAAAGAAAAAAGAAGAGAATGGGAATAATTCGAGAGAAAGAAACAAAAAAGTTTTAAAAAATCTTGGATAACACCAAAAAAAAATCAGTGGCAAACTATTAAAATTTGCTGAAAAATCACAAAATATTACTGGAAACTATTAAAAATCCCTGAAAGTGGACAACAACAAAGTATCATTGAAGAATTTTAAAATTATTATACAACAAAATAAAAATTTATTAAAGATACAAAAAGTGCTCAACAATCATTAAAAAATATTTACAAACGATAAAAAGAGTTCTTACCAAAAGTATTGTACTCTTGAGGGGCGCTTATGGCATTGGGATACTAGATAAACTTCCCCCACGGTCGGGGGACCGCTTCAATCCCCAGATGGGGACGACTGGACCCTCGTCCCTAGTCTGGGACCACTGAAGTCTCGCCAATGTAATCGTCTCGTATTTATATTAAATATTATTTATGTTCTTGGAAAAATACAAAAAAAATACAGGAAAACGATAGAAAACAACAGAAAAACACACGAAATTAGTAAACTAGACCTGTAAAACAACAAAAAGACATTAAAAATTAGTAGGAAATCAGAAAATTACAAAAAAATCATTGAAAATAACAAAAAAATTCTGGAAAACAACAAAAACTCTTTAAAAATTACTAAAAAATCCTGGAAAACAACAAAAAATATCTGGAAATTAATAAAAAATTCTGGAAATTAACAAAAAATCATTGCAAATATCACGAAAAGAAACTAAAAATCATTAAAAAAAATGGTGGAATACAACAAGAAATCATTAAAAAATAATAGCAAATCCTGGAAAATAATAATAAATCCTGAAAAACAACAATAAATCCTGAAAAACAACAATAAATCCTGAAAAACAACAATAAATCCTGAAAAACAACAGATCATTGAAACAAACTAAAAAATAATCTAAAATTACAAAAAATCACTGGAAAATATTTAAAAATAAATAAATAAATAAAGAAGAATCATAAAAAAACTTAAGAAATCAAGAGAGAAACAAAACACAAAAACCAAATAAACTAAAACTATTTTGAAAATTACTACTTTTCCACTCTAGCACGGAAACAACAACTTTTCCACCTTCTTTAATCTTTAATCAAAACAATAATTTATTTTTTAATTTCTTTCTTTTTCTTCATTTTCTTCTTTTTTCTTTCAGTTATTTTTCGTATTGAGAAAAAGCTACAGACAAGTGAATTTCCTTCACATTTATCATCACGCGGGAATGGTTTTTGCCCTGTGGATCGCCCACGGGTATAATTTGGGGCCTACGATTCTTTTTGTCGGATTATTGAACAGTTTCGTTCATTGTTACATGTATTGTTATTATTTGTTGGCCATCTTGGAATCCAAGTTGAAATATAATTTGGCCATTAAGAAGTCCGTGACGCAGATACAAATCGTAAGTAATAAAGCGAAAATTTTGTTGAAAAATGTCAACATTTTATTAAAAAAGTCCAAATTTTGTTGAAAAGGTCAAAAAACCAACATTTTGTTGAAGAAGTCGAAAAAGTCAAAAACGTCAGTTTTTTGATAATGTTAATATGTTATAGAAAAAGTCATAATTTTATCGAAAAAAGTTGTTGAGTCCATTAAAAAAATTTTTTTTTTGAAAAAGTCAAAATTTCGTTGAAAACTGTGAAAATTTGAATGAAAGTGTTAAAATTTTGTTGATAAAGTCAACATTTTTAGACAAAATTGCCAAATTTTCAAAAAAAAGTAAAAATATAATGATAAAAATAAAAATTTTGTTGATAAAGGTAGGATTTTGTTAAATTATTATTTAGAGAGAAAAAGTCCAAATTTTATTGAAAATGTGAAAATTTTGTTTTTAAAATCAACATTTTTAGAGAACATAGTTAAAATTTCATTGAAAAAGTCAAATCATAAAATCAAAAGTCAAAATTTTTGGAGAAAATAGAAAACGAATGTCAAAATTTTGTTGGCAATGCAAGCTTTTTTGAAGAAAGGTTTCAAAGAAAAAATAAAAATTTTATGGAAAATATAGAAATATTAAAAAAGTCAAAATTTGGTTAAAAAAATTTTTTTAGAGAAAATTGTCAAAATTTTGGTGATAAAATCAAGTTTTATTTGATTATTATTAATTATTAGACTCAAATAGATTCAAAATGTAATGGAAAAAAAAATTGTTGATATCAAAATTGTCAATATTTCAAAGAAAATCAAAATTTGACAAAAAAAAATGGAAAAATTTTATTGATAAAGTAAAATTTATAAAAAAATTGTTTTTGATTAATTGAAAATTTTAAATTTATTAAAAGAATCATTCAAAATTCAAAACTTTTTTTATCGCCTTTAAGAATAGAAGTTTAAAACATTTTTTTTTTGCTTTAATTGACATAAAAATGCGTTTTTCCTTTTGATTTTATTTATAAAAAGGATTTTTGGCATTGAATTCAAGAAAATAATTTTTGAGATTTTTTTAGCGAATTTTTGGACAGCTTTGAGCAGCGACAACTTTTGAAAAAATTGCGGTCCGCTTTTTAGTTTTTTACATAAATTTTTGTTTTCAACAGATTTTGGAATTTTTTGGATTATTTTCAAAAAATTTTGAATAATTTTAAGTGAATTTTTGGACAGTTTTGAACAGCGAAACCTGATTTAAAAGTTGCGTTACCTTTTTGAGTATTTTAAATATTTTTCTAAGGTTTTCAAGTTTTTTTCTATTAAATCGAAATAAAAACGCATATTTTTTCCCGTTTTCAAAAAAGCCCTCCCGACGTTTCGTACTTAATAAAATTCTTTATTTTTTAGATCCAATTTATCCTCTACATGTTCATTTACGCTATCAACAATTTCGACAAAAAATGCGAACATTCTTTGCCGAGACCTATTGCTTACCTTTTCTTTATCCAGAATTTCTTTATGGTCTCCTTATTCGGCGAATTTTATTTCAAAACGTACATGAAAAAAGGAAAAACCAAGATTTAATTGTTTGCATTAAAATGGAATAATTTGTATTTTGTTATTTTAAATTCTTAAATGTCATTACTTCTTCTTTTTTAAATTGTATGATTGTTAATCTGTCATTTTGCAGAAAAAAAATAGTAAATTGAATTATAAAAATATTAAAATAAAGGCCATGGTAAATTAATACGCAATGATTTTTTGTGAGATACTACGCGCGATTATAGTTTACGAAATATTTCAAGATTAATTTTTTGATAATGGCTATTCTAATTACAATCCATTTTTTCTTCTTCTTTTTCTATTTTATTCGCCATGTTTGTTTATCTATCATTTGTCGTTTTATGAATATTTATTTAGCATACACTTACGCAATGCCAAGTTTTTTCTTATTTTTCAATTTTGTTTTTATTTATCAATGTTTTTAAATAAAAATTGTGTTATTATTAGGAAATAGAATTAAAAAACAGAAAATTATCGCCCTTGGTTTACTTGTGAGGCCACCAAAAAGGGCTGACGGATTAAGAACAAAGAGTTTCAATCCTGTAGGAATGCAAATATATTAACGGATAAAAAAACAAAATGAACTTATTAAAAGTTAGAACCAAAGTTATATAGCAAAAATTGAAAGAATATTAATGCAAAAGTAATAATTAAAACAAACCGATTAAACAATGAAATAGATAACTCATAAAACGGGCAATATGTGTAAAAGAAAATAAAAGAATCTGTTAAAATTTTCTTCACAAAAAAATGGTCCACAAACTCTACTAAAAAAAAACAACTAACTGCTGGTAGATTTTCAATATGAAGGCTTAAGGCTCCATGATGTTACACAACTTAGTTCTCAAATTTTTGTAATCAGAAAAAACTAAGTTAACCAGAAAACCAAATTAAATGTACCTTAGATGGGTTTTTCAGTGAAGGGAAGTGCCTGGCTCTCCTTAACCGGATTTAAAATCGGCGTCTTCAATTAAGAGGGGCCTTTAATACTAGTAACATAAATTCAGTTGCAACACTGAAATTATGCGATATTTTGTGGATACAAAACTCGTTCTTGCAATAAATTTATGTTAAATTGTTAGTCATGTTTGATTTTTTATAACTATACCTAGGAGATGAGCTTTTTTGGTGTCAAATTAAAGTCTGGTAAGAAAGATATTCACATTCTCATTTTTGACCGTTTGACAAGTTGTGTTCACAAAAGGCAACCAAAAAAGCTTAACTCCTAAGTTGAGTATAGATAAGTTGAAAATATGAAATGTCAAATATTTTTATTTTTTGAGATTTATATCTGCAAAAAAAAATGAATATGCAATCAATAGTACAGGTAGAAGATACCTAAAACCGCTATATGTGGCTATTGCTCATGAGATTAGTAGAGAATACAAACAAAATATTATTCTTGTGCTATATATTATAAATCATTTTTAAAACATTCATACCAATACTAAATGTCGTAACATTTATTTACAATGAATATTTACAGTTTGCTTTAAATGTAAAAACTGCAATAATTTCCTTCATTTTGAACGTATTGAAGATTGTCAGTAGCGATATTTGCTTTCCTCTTTATATGTATACGAATTAAATATTTTGCAAATTCTTCTATATGTAAAAGCTGGTTGTCACCAACCTTTTTCTTTTTTCCAGGAGTTAATCCATAACATAAAAAAAAACAACATTTACATTTTGAACATTTTTTACACAATTACTCATTTTACTCACAAAGGGACCCTAGCCCTTCGCCTCTCTGTCAGGACGAAATATATTTAAATTATTAACATTCTTTTCTTGAATATTATCTTCATAAGACAGAATCTGAAAATGTGAAGTTGTTGTTTATAGTAATGCAATAGTTATACAAACTTACAAACTTACTTCATTCTTAGAGAAGCAATTCTCTACTTGGAGAGGATTTGATGTATCAAAAATATAAACGATGGTAACAAAAAAGACCTTAGTCAGTTTTTTGTACAATGATTCATTGCCACCCTTTTTTGCTGATATTTCAAAATGGCTTCCTGAATGTAGGGTGGATCAATGCACTTCTGTCCTCTCCCTATACAATTTCTTACTATTTCTGGAGCAATGCGTTCAGTATAAAATTGTTGTAATTTTGGTAGCATTGTTACATGCCACAATTTTTCATCCTTATGAATTTCTTCAACATATAATTCCACGTTATCACTGACATACACAACAAAGTAACATTTGTTTTTATTAGTTATATTCAGTTGTCCCTGAATCTGCAAGAGATTACTACTAAGAGATTACTAAGAACATTTAAACAGGTTTTGCGACAAATGTGAAAACTAGTGAAAACATTTTTTTCTTCAAGCGTACAATAATACGATACATTATATCATATAACACGTTTTGTAGAAATAGCCTATTATTGTACTAGTACAAAAAAGTATTTATTTTATTACTAGTACAAAAAAGTAACCCTAGTAACGTATTAAACAAAAGAGATCTATGTAGCTTTGATTTATTAGAAACTGTCATTTTGATCTTTAGTGTTGAGTATATTTCCAATTTACAAAATAGTACATTGAATAAATATAATGTAATAATATATTTATCTATTTAAAACTTATTTTATTTTCAAATCGTTAATGCAACTCTTCAAATTTATTTGGTTAGATTGGAAATATTTCTATAACAGTTGAAGTAATATTTTTTATAATTATTTTTTTATTTTAACGTTTGAAGAAAAAATAGTATATGTCAGTCGGAGTAGAAGAAACATTATATGTTTAGCCCAGTTTGCACAGCCTTCACTGTGCAAATGCTAGGCTCAACAAATAATGTTAGCATTCTACTCCTAGTATCATGAAATAGTATTGTTCTGTAAAGATTTGTGGACAACTATAAATGTATGAATAATCAAATACCTGATAGAAGTAATTATGAGTCCTTTTCAGTTGCATCCGATTGCCTAAAAATATAAGAAAAATATTAGATACTGCAACTGTTCGTCATGATAAATATTTTAAATAATATAAATCAGGTGGTGCTCCAAGATAACCATTTTGCATATCAATCCATAATCCAGAATCTATAACTTTAACATTTTTTAAGCTCTCAAAAATCCATATTGCCACTTTTTCTTTAAGTATTCCATATTCCATAGCCTCTGTCACATAATTTTTTTCTTTCAAAACTGATTTGACAAGAGAATGGCATTGTGTGTAATTTTTTTTTACGACCTGTCCAAATTGAGAAGCAGTTAATCTCAATTTCCTCTCGGATTCGAAAACATCATTACAAAACTGTCCTACAGATGCTCTTTGTATACGGTCTCTTTCACTCTCTGTCACCTAAAAGAAACTTAAAAATTAGATATGTATATTTATCCTTAGAAACGTTTTTCCCATATATTATAAATAGTTTCAACTTTAAGCTTGATGAGAGACAATCTAAAAATTTTAATGAATTGTTTTATATAATACTTAATTTATACTTACTTATAACCTTGCCAAAATATCATTCATATCTTGTTTAACTATAACAGTATCCTCTGGTTGTTCTGTATTTCGACCGTAATGTATATTGTCAGCAATCTTTCGTACTTTTATAGGTGGTTCATGGGAGGTAGCAGCACTCTCTGTAAAGAGCCTCTTACGAGATTTTTTTTTCTCATTAGTATTTACTAGTTGCGCAAGATATGCTTTAAAGTGTTTTCCAGGAGAACATCCTGTAATATTTTGGTAGGAATTGGTATGCCATTGATTACTTGTGTTATATCTCAGAACTGATAAAAGTACTCTTCTTTGATGGGAACCTCTCTGAATAAGATTTAACCTTTTTCCTTCATTAAATCTTGATACAATATTCATTAATCTTTCTGATGTGTTGTTATTTTGGTTTTCAATAAGCAAATGGGATTTTCTAACCAGAAGATCAAGAGCGCCTAAAAGAAACATATTAAAAATGTGAATGTTTTTTTTTTAAAAGTTGCACAAACCACTTAGATGGTTGAACAGAAAAGTTGTCTTTAATTGTGGAATTACATTGTTCGTAATGTATTACATATGTCTTGATGACATAATGAGTGATCTCCATACACATGGTATAAACCATTCTTTAGGTCGGCTCTTAAAAGATTTGTGTCAAGTTTTTCTCGTTTGGCGTGTTCATAAATAGATGTCTTAGCTCTTTTAGTTAAAAGTTTAATTTTATTTAGAGTTAGTAATTTCCTACCTTCAAAATTTATTCCACTGTCTTTATTTATTTCTCTGAGACGTTTTCCATAATTTTTAATGCATGGATTGTACATTCTATTTTCTTAACGGCACTTCCATAACTAACTTTTTCAATAATATTTTTGTAAACACTGGAATTGCCATCTGCTATAAATTTAATGTATCTTTCACCATTCATACTTTCACTGTAATTGAAACCTTCAACCACCATATCAGCAGATGCTGACTGATCCCAATTATTGTAACAGACATGCTTTTTGATAACTTTGTTTTAGTTTACAGCTCTGGCTAAATTAGCACAAAATTTATTGCGAGTTGCAGTGAAAAGTAATTGTCCAGTGTTTTTTCGTACAATACCTACCATGCCTGATATTGAATTGTAGTTGGAACGATATGACCTTTTACTCCAGGAACCATTCACATGTACTGTTGTCCAAGGGGTACCATCTCTACAATATTGATTTCTTTCCATAGCTATTTTCTTTTCTTTTTCACTAGCTCAATCCGTTGATCTAAACAGGGAAGACTCCCATTCCTACAATAAATTGAATAGAGACTTACAATACAGTTACAATTTTTTACCTTTCCCAAATCATTATCAATGTTATAGAACATGTTGGGGTTCATACTAGGTATATCCATACAAGCCAATAGTTCACTTGTATGTGAATGTGTGCTTTCAGAAGCAAAAATTCTCCAGACAGCACCAATGTTAATTATGGATGTTTTTCAGTTTCAAATTTATATTCTCTTGGGCAGAATAAAATTATTATGAATGAATCGTTAATCCATTACCTCTACGACAAACTTCTTTGATTCCTAACATTCCAAGGGTGCAAATTATAGAATGATTATATTGTAGACGAAAAGCCCAATCCAGTATATTTTCTAGTTTCACAATCCTATTTCCAGTTATAGAATTTTCAGGCCGTGGTACTTTTTCGGTTTCCAGTTGATGTGCATTTATTCTAAAATTGTATAAAATAAAAGTTAGTATAATACAATCAAAGTTACTTTTTGTAATCAAAGAAATTGTTAAATAAATTCAATAATAAGCCAAATATTCAAAATTTAACTTACCTTTCCCGGTCGTCTAAAGAAATAACCCCGGGCTCAAAAGTGTTTCTTCTTAGTATTTCTTCTTGAAAAATGTCTTGGGTTTCATCCTCTGCTGTTCGGTTTCCTCTTCCGGTTGTCCTTCCTGGAAGATGTCCTCGACATCCTCTTCTGCTGGTCCATCCTGGCAGATGCCCTTGATATCCTCTTCTGCTGGTCCTTCCTGGAAGATGTCCTCGGTTTCCTCTTCTGGTCGTCCTTCCTGGTAGGTGACCTCGGTATCCTCTTCTGCTGGTCCATCCTGGCAGGTGTCCTCGATATCCTCTTCTGCTGGTCCTTCCTGGAAGATGTCCTCGGTTTCCTCTTTTGGTCGTCCTTCCTGGCAGGTGACCTCGGTATCCTCTTCTGCTGGTCCATCCTGGCAGATGTCCTCGATATCCTCTTCTGCTGGTCCTTCCTGGAAGTTGTCCTCGGTTTCCTCTTTTGGTCGTCCTTCCTGGCAGGTGACCTCGGTATCCTCTTCTGCTGGTCCATCCTGGCAGATGCCCTTGATATCCTCTTCTGCTGGTCCTTCCTGGAAGATGTCCTCGGTTTCCTCTTCTGGTCGTCCTTCCTGGTAGGTGACCTCGGTATCCTCTTCTGCTGGTCCATCCTGGCAGGTGTCCTCGATATCCTCTTCTGCTGGTCCTTCCTGGAAGATGTCCTCGGTTTCCTCTTTTGGTCGTCCTTCCTGGCAGGTGACCTCGGTATCCTCTTCTGCTGGT
Organism: Hermaeophaga mercurialis; assembly: GCA_951812935.1. Lineage (NCBI taxonomy): Eukaryota > Metazoa > Arthropoda > Insecta > Coleoptera > Chrysomelidae > Hermaeophaga > Hermaeophaga mercurialis. The sequence continues at coordinate 36,458,768 of OX638361.1, read as the reverse complement.
CCATCCTGGCAGATGTCCTCGATATCCTCTTCTGCTGGTCCTTCCTGGAAGTTGTCCTCGGTTTCCTCTTTTGGTCGTCCTTCCTGGCAGGTGACCTCGGTATCCTCTTCTGCTGGTCCATCCTGGCAGATGTCCTCGATATCCTCTTCTGCTGGTCCTTCCTGGAAGTTGTCCTCGGTTTCCTCTTTTGGTCGTCCTTCCTGGCAGGTGACCTCGGTATCCTCTTCTGCTGGTCCATCCTGGCAGATGCCCTTGATATCCTCTTCTGCTGGTCCTTCCTGGAAGATGTCCTCGGTTTCCTCTTCTGGTCGTCCTTCCTGGTAGGTGACCTCGGTATCCTCTTCTGCTGGTCCATCCTGGCAGGTGTCCTCGATATCCTCTTCTGCTGGTCCTTCCTGGAAGATGTCCTCGGTTTCCTCTTTTGGTCGTCCTTCCTGGCAGGTGACCTCGGTATCCTCTTCTGCTGGTCCATCCTGGCAGGTGTCCTCGATATCCTCTTCTGCTGGTCCTTCCTGGAAGATGTCCTCGGTTTCCTCTTTTGGTCGTCCTTCCTGGCAGGTGACCTCGGTATCCTCTTCTGCTGGTCCATCCTGGCAGATGTCCTCGATATCCTTTTCTGCTGGTCCTTCCTGGAAGTTGTCCTCGGTTTCCTCTTTTGGTCGTCGTTCCTGGCAGGTGACCTCGGTATCCTCTTCTGCTGGTCCATCCTGGCAGATGTCCTCGATATCCTCTTCTGCTGGTCCTTCCTGGAAGTTGTCCTCGGTTTCCTCTTTTGGTCGTCCTTCCTGGCAGGTGACCTCGGTATCCTCTTCTGCTGGTCCATCCTGGCAGATGCCCTTGATATCCTCTTCTGCTGGTCCTTCCTGGAAGATGTCCTCGGTTTCCTCTTCTGGTCGTCCTTCCTGGTAGGTGACCTCGGTATCCTCTTCTGCTGGTCCATCCTGGCAGGTGTCCTCGATATCCTCTTCTGCTGGTCCTTCCTGGAAGATGTCCTCGGTTCCCTCTTTTGGTCGTCCTTCCTGGCAGGTGACCTCGGTATCCTCTTCTGCTGGTCCATCCTGGCAGGTGTCCTCGATATCCTCTTCTGCTGGTCCTTCCTGGAAGATGTCCTCGGTTTCCTCTTTTGGTCGTCCTTCCTGGCAGGTGACCTCGGTATCCTCTTCTGCTGGTCCATCCTGGCAGATGTCCTCGATATCCTCTTCTGCTGGTCCTTCCTGGAAGTTGTCCTCGGTTTCCTCTTTTGGTCGTCCTTCCTGGCAGGTGACCTCGGTATCCTCTTCTGCTGGTCCATCCTGGCAGATGTCCTCGATATCCTCTTCTGCTGGTCCTTCCTGGAAGTTGTCCTCGGTTTCCTCTTTTGGTCGTCCTTCCTGGCAGGTGACCTCGGTATCCTCTTCTGCTGGTCCATCCTGGCAGGTGACCTCGGTATCCTCTTCTGCTGGTCCATCCTGGCAGATGTCCTCGATATCCTCTTCTGCTGGTCCTTCCTGGAAGTTGTCCTCGGTTTCCTCTTTTGGTCGTCCTTCCTGGCAGGTGACCTCGGTATCCTCTTCTGCTGGTCCATCCTGGCAGATGTCCTCGATATCCTCTTCTGCTGGTCCTTCCTGGAAGATGTCCTCGGTTTCCTCTTTTGGTCGTCCTTCCTGGCAGGTGACCTCGGTATCCTCTTCTGCTGGTCCATCCTGGCAGATGTCCTCGATATCCTCTTCTGCTGGTCCTTCCTGGAAGATGTCCTCGGTTTCCTCTTTTGGTCGTCCTTCCTGGCAGGTGACCTCGGTATCCTCTTCTGCTGGTCCATCCTGGCAGGTGTCCTCGATATCCTCTTCTGCTAGTCCTTCCTGGAAGATGTCCTCGGTTTCCTCTTTTGGTCGTCCTTCCTGGCAGGTGACCTCGGTATCCTCTTCTGCTGGTCCTTCCTGGAAGATGTCCTCGGTTTCCTCTTTTGGTCGTCCTTCCTGGCAGGTAACCTCGGTATCCTCTTCTGCTGGTCCATCCTGGCAGATGTCCTCGATATCCTCTTCTGCTGGTCCTTCCTGGAAGTTGTCCTCGGTTACCTCTTTTGGTCGTCCTTCCTGGCAGGTGACCTCGGTATCCTCTTCTGCTGGTCCATCCTGGCAGATGTCCTCGATATCCTCTTCTGCTGGTCCTTCCTGGAAGTTGTCCTCGGTTTCCTCTTTTGGTCGTCCTTCCTGGCAGGTGACCTCGGTATCCTCTTCTGCTGGTCCATCCTGGCAGGTGTCCTCGATATCCTCTTCTGCTGGTCCTTCCTGGAAGATGTCCTCGGTTTCCTCTTTTGGTCGTCCTTCCTGGCAGGTAACCTCGGTATCCTCTTCTGCTGGTCCATCCTGGCAGATGTCCTCGATATCCTCTTCTGCTGGTCCTTCCTGGAAGTTGTCCTCGGTTACCTCTTTTGGTCGTCCTTCCTGGCAGGTGACCTCGGTATCCTCTTCTGCTGGTCCATCCTGGCAGATGTCCTCGATATCCTCTTCTGCTGGTCCTTCCTGGAAGTTGTCCTCGGTTTCCTCTTTTGGTCGTCCTTCCTGGCAGGTGACCTCGGTATCCTCTTCTGCTGGTCCATCCTGGCAGGTGTCCTCGATATCCTCTTCTGCTGGTCCTTCCTGGAAGATGTCCTCGGTTTCCTCTTTTGGTCGTCCTTCCTGGCAGGTGACCTCAGTAGTATAACAAGGCGGATTCTGGCTCAATTTGACCTTGAAACTGACCTTTAAAGTGACCTTAGTGGTTTTCCTCGGAAAATGGTTTTGGAATTTTTTTTTTTTTTTTTTTACCCCCGCCCCCGGCCTTGAAATGAGGCTTGAAAGTGGCCTTGATGCTTGTGGAAGAGCAGCCTTTGTAAAATGACATTGGAAAATATCCACCGCCACCACCTCCGCCGCCCCCGGTCTTGAAAATGGCCTTAAAAGTGGCCTAGATGGTTTTAAAAAAAAAATGTGTTCTTGGAAAATGGTTCGCGAGCCTTGGCCGCCTCTAAAAAGTGGCCTCTAATGAGGCTTTTGAGGCCCACCCCCACAGAAAATCCAGCGAGCGTCACCGCTGACGCCGGCACTGTGGAGCGCAGACACAATTGCTGCTGCATAGACAACCGACCGTTTTACGTTGTAGCGTAATGTTGGTTGCCTATGCATGCATTCATAATTAAACCAATAATAAGAGATTTATTTTTTTTATTCAATATAATACAAATAGAAACGTATTGCCATTTTTTTAATCACAAATCCACCTTCCTCTTCTTCTTCTTCTTCTGCTTCTAGTTCAATTCGGCTTGAGGAAAATCGCCGCCGCCGCCGCAGCCCATCATTTTCTCCACACTGCTTTTAAATGCACTCATGTTTTGAACTATTATAGGTGTGTGCTGCTCTAGCGACTCAGGACTCAGCGGCCAGCAGCGTTGTTGAAACCGGTGAGAGCGCGCCGCCGACCGCGAGGTCGGAAGACCTCGCGGTCGGCGGTGCTCTCAGCCGGGTCCGCGCACCGGCCGGCCACCCTCGCTGCTGGAATCCGCGCGCCGACCGGCCGCCTCGACTGCTCTCAGCTGCTAGAATCCGCGCGCCGCCGGCCGCCTCGACTGCTCTCAGCTGCTAGAATCCGCGCGCCGCCGGCCGCCTCGGCTGCATCCACTCTCAGCTGGGAGGAGGAGGTGTGGTCCGCGAGCGCGCGTGTCGCCCGCCTTTGAGGCTGCGATGACGACCTTCATGAGTTCGAGAGCGCCTGCTATCGAAGTCGCGGCGTAGATAACCCATTTATAATGTTAGAGATGGGACTCAACAACAACAAGAACCGAGGTTGTTATACCTCAATATTAGATTATTAAAAAAAAAAAAAGCGACATATTGAGCAGCAGCAGCAGCAGCAGCTACTAAAGCTCAAATATTGGTTAAGAATATTTTTTAAATCGAGGTTATTTTAAATCCCCTCTCTCCTTTATCTTCACGCATATATAGAAGTTTTATAGATATGCAAAGTCAGTTGAAAAATAAAAAAATGGCAACTAGTAGTGAAACAAAAGTGAATAATCTTAAAAATCTCTTGCGAGACTTATCATGGCATTTGTTTAAGCAAGAAAGAATTTACGAACGTGAAAGTGTATATGGTATGGGTCGAATGTATACAGAAGAGGAATGTCAAATATTAACTGCTCGATATCGTAAAGGATCTCAAGTCATGAACGATTACGTAGATGGAATTATTTGTATATGCTGCTTGGTAAATATACTTAAAAAGTTAGAGTTTGAAGGGTATCTACGCAGAATGAAGAAATATTTACCCTCATATCTTATCGATGATGTGAATGATGATGATGACATTCTAGTAGACGAAGAAGAAGAAGAAGAAGAAGAAGAAGAAGAAGAAGAAGAAGAAAAGATGAAATATACTACTTTATAAAATATTGTTTTAATAAAAAACGTAATTCTTAATAAGCATTTTTTTATTCATAAAAAGATATTATTTTTGACAGTAAAGTTTTTAATTGTTCTTTTAAGCTGTCTTCAGGACATGGAATACCAAAGAGATTCCAATTAAAGGGGCCTGCTGCAACAACTTTTCGTGTATATTCACTAAATTTATAGTAAGTATCTTGTTGAAAAAAGTAAATGTAACCATCTGTAAATCTAAACGCCGACGTAATACCGGGTGGAATCCCAGGAAATTTATCTGTTATTCGTCCACGATTACGTATTTCTTGAGGTGTTTCCAGAAACTCAATGTATGAAGTGTTATCGTAAAATATAAAAATGCTTCCACTATTTGTTTGAAATATAGCATTTATTAGAACGTCTTTAGATAATGGTAAAATAAAATCATGTTGAATATGCAATTCTGGGAACGATGCGGCATAACATCTTCCATTAGCATAGGTAATCAGATCTCCCACAGCATTTTGAAAAATGTGAGTTATAGTAGATGTTTTTATTTCTTTAGGAAGATATGATTCAATTAAATCAAAATGTTGTGGTATTCGCATATCATTAAGATCAATTTTCCATAACTTACGACCGCTTCCAATATATAAACGATAATTGGGAAACGATGCAGTGCTAGCGAGAAAGATAAAATCAGGTGATTTAAGAATACATAAATTGGCTGAAGTAGGTAGAGGTGGTGGGGATGTTGTAGTACTTGTAGTAGTAGTAGTAGTAGGGTTAATTGGCAGATAACGACGTGTTGGTATAGGACCATAAAGTGCTTCAAGAGCCATTTTATCGTCTTCATGTAATGTGGATATATTGTTTTGATACCAAGGAAACATTATAGCATTTTCAATGCCACTATGACCCAAACCTAATGTATGACCTATCTCATGAACTAAAACTGCCAATAAACTGTTTTCGTTATCCGGAACATTCGTGATATTCAAGCTAAAATTCCAATTTTCATCAGAATCAAGATGAACCTCAATGCAATTGCTGTCGTCCCTTGGATAATAGGCATGACCCAAAACTTTTCCAGGTCCATCAAAATTCTGTGGACATTCAGCTTTACCCGAACAACTCGTTCGAAAACTATGACGTTTATTTCCGAGGGTTATGGTAATATCCGGTTTTGGCATAGCTATTTTAACATTGGTAAATGTAAACTTTGAATCTTTAGCCCAAATTTCGAAAGCTTTTGCGGCTACTGTAATGTACTTTCTTGATACTGATGGAAAATGCCATTTTAAATTAGTTTTATTCCATTTTCCGTGTACCGTATATGCATCAACATATCCAATATTTTCATCATAATTAGAACATCTTGATCGCTTCATTAATCGAACAGTTTCATCATTTAAGGTACCATCAACAGGCAAATTAAATTTTTCTTGAAACTCGATTAAATACGATTCGAAATTTTCTAAACTATTATTATTACTAACAGAGGTTATGTAACCATATTGTTTTAGAAAAGAAATAGCATCTTCTTGATTTATATGTTCACAATGAATTACCAATAATATTGAGAGCAACACCGACACAACTATCTTTATCGACATATCGAATGAGAATGAGAGGTATAAAAGAAAAGACGATTTATTTATATAAAATTTATTCTACACTAAATCCTTGTAAGGCATTTATAAATTTATGTTTATAAAAATAAATAAATTCTCTGAGAGCATTAGCCAATAATGGATCAGCCAAGTTTAATATATTTTTTAATATATTCTTCCAAACTTCTTCTTCTTCTTCATAGTCTTCAAAATACGGTTTGATTATGTTTAATACTTGAAAGTAGTAATTGTTAAAATTAACATTATTCAATTCTTCAATGTAATAGCACAACAAATTTTCATCTATATCAATCAAATAATAAACTTGGTCTTTTGTCAATTCGATACAAACGTTTTTTTTATTTATACTTAGAAATTTTGTATCATCCATTATATATTGAGTTACTTTACAATTTCTTCCACATAGATTTTCAACAGAATCATATTCATCAGGAAATTGAGGAAGTGAGTCATCGAAAAAATTTTTAAGCAAAACTTTCAACATTGACATAAGATCTACCCATTCGAATGTATCAAAAGACATTTGCTGATGAGGTCGAAAGGGTTGACTTAAAACAATTGCAGGTTCAAATTTTCTCGCAGGACTAAGACCGCTTCCCACTGTCGCTGTTCCAGTCGAATACTCTTTATACAACAGTAAAGTATGCTCAAAATCGATTGCGTTTTCACACATTTTTTTGGAGACTTGATCAATTTGTTTATAATAATCACTATCCATTTGTTTATCGCTATAAGAACTTTCTGAAGTACATCCGGATGATGATGATGAACTATACGTTGAACACATTTTATACAACTGACTGAGATGTATTGTTAATCTTGTTATTTAAGCGAATCCTTATCTATCCAACTGTTATGCGTAATGTCAAACCCCAACCACTTGACATAAAGTTTTCTACCTTTTCGCTTCAACACTTTTTCAACGAGATAAATGTCGGGATTTTTAACCTTTTGTAATTCTTCTTCGTAAGAAGCTCCGATGATTGGTTGACCACGCATATCTTCCAACAAATATGTAACGGGATTGGTTATTTTAACTTTAATGATTTTAAAATGTTCAGTAGACCAATTTGGTGTGTAACCTTTCTCAAACACATGCTTTGCTTTGCTTATGCGTACAACATCACCGACTTGTAATTTTCGCGGTCCGGCAATTTTCAGATATGAATATCTTTTCGTTAAAAGAATCTTTTCATTAGTCTTGTTCACATCCTTTGGTTTAAGTTTCGTTTTGCTATGTTTCGTATTATTATATTCTTGAGTTAACTTGGGTAAATAATCAATCCATTTATAGGTTCCGTTTAAACTGAAATACTTGTATAATTTTTCTTTTAAAGTACATATTACCCGTTCTGCTATAGAGGCCTTTTTAACACTAAACGTATTATAATGATTAATGGAATACTTTTTTATTAAATTTTTAAATTTTGCGTTAAAAAATTCCGTACCTTGATCGGTTTGTAAATTTTTCGGACGACGCAGGCGGCAATGTTTCGTATGCGATAAAATGTCTTCGAAAGCTTTGGTAATTTCTTCACCGGTTTTCGTTTTTAGCGGTCTAGTCCATAGAAATTTTGAAAAACAATCAATGACAACCATAATCATTTTAAAACCTTTGTTTTGCGGTGCATAGCGACTCATTTCAGCTAAATCCATTTGCCATAAATCATCTAGTCCTTTGATGACGGTACGTCGTCTCGGATAATTTTTTCGTGCATATTTATGAAGTTCATTAACAAGTTGAATCTTCTCCGGTGACGTAACCGCCGACGACGCCGTTGACATGATAATAAATAGACTGATTTATAATTTTACTATTTATGGTGTAGGCGTAGTAAAAGTAGTTCTTGATACCGCCATTAATTTGGTAATTTGCTCTTGATTCTTCTTTACATTTTGTTCAAGGTTTTTAATATTTTTTCTAATCTCTGAATAATTATCAACAAGGTTATTTCTAAGAAATAACTTAAGCTCTATTGATAATTTATTATTTGCGTTTTCAATACTTTTTTGCAAAGAATCGTCAACATACTTTTTTGTCACCCAATCTGTAGTTTGTTGTTGTTCTTGTTTCGAAATAAACTGCATATTTTCATTAATATTATTTTGCATATCTACCATAGCATCAGACATATTTTTAACGTTCTCCACTATTCGATCTATTGATTTTGAAAGGTTTGTTATCATAGAATCGACATACTTTTTGTTTGCGGCATCTTCATCAATTGTTGGAGGCCCCTTAACGTTGCATAACTTTAAATGTTCAATATCTACATTGCCATCAGAGGTGTGCGGTAATCGTACAATAGATGGCTTGAATGCAAATGCACGCGAACGTGAATGACGTCCGAATTTATCAACACTCATCATTGAAATGACATTCGTGTGGATGTGCAAACTTATTTTATCATATTAGCCTCCCTCAATTCATTCATTATGGCAACAATCTCATTGTTATGCGAAGTATTTCCTGCCTCTTTAGATGCGATAAGTAGTCTCAATCTAGTAATAAGTTCTCGGGGATCGTCCCAATAAATATATTCTATAGGTGCGTTATTATATTCTAAATGCATTCCTTTACCTTCTTTCGGTGATGAAGAGGCGAAATGTTGAACTAAACTTGAGAGACTAGATTTTTTACTTTTTTCTACGGTTTTAATCAAAGGTTTTATAATGTTATACCATTTTATACTGTTATCTCCTTTTAAATGTCCTCTACTATTCAAGTGCGCACCCGTATGTTCTAATATGGTTTTATAGTTTACGAGATCATCGGGAGCGTACGATGGATCGGAATAAAATATTAATTGATAAAGTCCTGGCGTTCCTTTCACATATCCTCCCGAAAAGTCTTTCTCCGATAACAACATGATAGCACCGGTTTTAACATCAAAGAAAATTCTTCTATTACCAAGTGTCCAATTATCTTGTTCACTATCATATGTAGGACCATATTTTCTATCAATTTTATCGCTATTTGTCCAGTAATCTTTAACGTAAGTATGACTTATTGATGGATACTGATCCAGATATTCATCTATTACATCCTGTGAATATTCGATGGTCGGTTCAGTGGAATGTTTCGGCGATAAATTAGGTTCCTCTATTATACTGGGCTCATTAAACTCGGCAACATCTTCTAAATCGAGAAATTTAGTACTAGTAGGATGCGTCTTATATTCTTTTTTAATAAATGATTCATTCTTTACTTGTATGGGGGCGACAGCAGCAGCAGCCGCAGCACCAGTAGTTTTTTTTAAAGCAATTTCTTTTAACGGATCGGTTATTGGTTTAAAAAGTTTATTGATTGAATCGTCCACATTCGTTCGATTTAATTTCAACGCTAAATATTTTTTTCGTATAGCACGCGTTAGTTCAGCAACTTTTCGTTTATGTGTAGCCACAGCAACTCGATCGTCTGACATCATTCCATACAGTGACGTTAAACACAAATTAGCAAATTTTTATATACTTATCGAAACCCATTCGATAGCGACCATTGTTAATGGGAAAATCTTTTACGATAACTACCGTTCCATACCTATTAATCCAACACTTTGAACATAAGGTTTTAAATTCATTGAAGGTTATGTCTGGGGAGACGTGCTCCTCAAATATATGCTTTAGATTAATTTCATCTTGTTTAAATAACACAATCAGATTACAATTATCTCTTATCAATTGTTTCGGGATTTTTGAATATGTTTGACATAAGTAGGCAGCATCAATATCTTTGTGTCTACACATGGAATAATATTCGCGAATTTTTTCTTGTTTATCACATGCTACATCATCGAAAATAAAAATGGAATTTTTTTTGGCTTTAGTGGGACTGATGACTTCATCGTTGTCTTTAAACGGAAAATAACCTATACCCTTTGCTTGAGTCATTACTGTTTGTAATAACTGATACTTTGGTTGGTATAAAGATTTTGAGTATACGTAAACATTTTCAAATTTAGCACCATTGGGATTAAACAACAGGGATAACATTACATTTGTCTTTCCACAGCCACTCGGCCCGCAGATTATGGCGCGAAACGAGTCGGGCAACAACGGACCATGTTTACTAATACCATTTAACTTTTTGTCTTGAAAATCGTCTAAATTTTCGATTGGTAACGACTGAACTTGTTGAATCACCTTCATTGTCTTATAAATATCGAAGCTGTTACGCTCATTTATTAGTTTCAATGTTTGTGCACGAAGGAGAGGGTGTGTTAAATACATTGATTAATAAATTACCCTTTGAAATCCATTTAAGTGGAGGATACCAATTCTGCGGTCCGGGAACAAAACTACAAAAACGATTGGCACGTGGTGATCCGGGCATTAATCCGCTAGACGCCGCGTGCAAACAACACGACATTGCCTATTCACAGAACGATTCATTGAACGAACGTCATAAAGCCGATAAAATATTAGAAGACCAAGCGTGGCAACGTGTTAAATCAAAGGACGCTAGTCTTGGTGAACGTGGCAACGCTCTACTTGTAACCGGAGTAATGAAAACCAAACGTAAACTTGGTATGGGTTGTTCCTTTAACACTCACGTTGTAAAAAAAATTGGAAAATCCATGAAACCTGCCAAGACATTAAAGAAGGCCGTATCGTTGGCTTTAAAAGCAGCCAAAGTGGCAGTTAAACGTGCAGGGGGTAAAAATAACATTAGAATACCTAGAATTATTCCATTTGACTCTAAATCTGGAGGATTTCTTCCTCTCATTCCCTTGTTTGCCGGACTTAGTGCCCTTGGGGCGTTAAGTGGAGGCGCAGCCAGTATAGCTTCTTCCGTCGTAAACGCTCAAAATAAGAAAAAGAAGCTGGAAGAAGAGACACGTCACAATAAAGCGATGGAAGCTATCGGTCATGGATTGTATTTACGAAAGAATAGCAAAGGAGGTTTCGGTCTGTATCTTGAAAATAAAAAAAAAAAAAACCTCAAAAAAAACGTCGACGTCATTAAGGCTACCTAATAGAGCATTATACGATAAAGAATTACTGAAATATGCTAAACTTTATAAAATACCTCATTTTCGAGGTGTTTTCATGCGCGATACTCTACCTAGGAGAGTACACGCACAACGTGAATGTGGTATCGTAAATTTGGATAGTTGGAAAAATCCCGGAACACATTGGGTGGCATATAGAAAAATGAACGACAACGTTGAATATTTTGATTCATTTGGTAATTTGAAGCCGCCTATAGAACTTGTTCGTTATTTAAGTAGTCGTAATCGTCCTGTCAAAATTTACTATAACAACGAACAATATCAAACTTATAATCAAATAAATTGTGGACATTTGTGCTTGAAATTTTTACGTGATGAATCGTCATAGTCGTCGTCGTTACCTCGAGGATGCAATTCAAATGATTTTATTGAACGTGAGTGATTTACAGACAGTCTGGTATAGCCTTCCCGTTGAGTACAGAATGGAGTTAAAACAGTTTTTACCATGTCAAATGAATTCCAATCGACATGTATGGTCTGATGTATGTGGTACACAAATGCAATCAAAATGTATATATTGTTTTAAAGAGTTTAAATAAAGAATATATTTAAGTTATTGTATTTATTAAAAATTCGTTAGTCTTCGTTATGTCTCAGTTGTTGCGAGTCAATAGCACCAATCATATTTTTGAATTTAAACCTCAAACACCCATCGTTTTGAATCCTGAAAAAGAATATGAGCTAGCGTTGAGATCGTTTCATTCATATAATTCCATACCGAACATTGAAGAGGGTCAAAAATTTTACTACTATGATGCACACAACAAATTAAACGAAATTATCTTTCCAGCAGGTAGTTATGAAATTTCAGATATTGAGAGATTTATTCGAAAACGAATGGGTTTGGAGAATTCCGTTGATCCAGATCGAGATTTTTCATTGAGGCCTAATAATAATACACTTAAATGTGAAATTTTCAGCAAATTCTATACCATATCGTTTAAGGAACCTAACAATATTGGACGTACGTTGGGATTTTCCGAAAAAAATCTCGCTCCGGCTCAGATACATTCGTCAGATTTACCCGTCAACATTATAAAAGTGTCAACCGTACGTTTTGACTCTAACATTACGACGGGGGCATTTGACGGAAACACACCCGCTCATACAATCTACGAATTCTCCGTTAAATCAGATCCTGGATATATAATTGACGAAACTCCTTCAAATCTCTTGTATTTACCAGTCATTCCTCAACGTGAAATTCTTAATATTACCGTACTGGCAGTCGATCAAAACGGTGAACCAGTAAATTTCCGTGGTGAAACAAGCACCCTAGTATTGGAACTTAGACCTCGACCTAAATGGTTATAAGCGGTGAAAACACAATTAATTATTAGTATAAGAAGATTCTTTGTTGACAACGTACCATCCTCACCACAACCATGTCATCATCATCATCATCATCAATAGTTTACAAGAAAAGAAAAGTCGCTGAATCAGCTGAGAAATTACCGATGTTTAATCTATACGGGTCACCCGTAATAGATGAATCAATTCGAAAATGTGAATACAAATACTATGCTCCATATGTAAAATCGTTTAACTGCAATGACATTGTGGAAATTGTTATCAACCAAGTGGATTCGTTCTTTGCTATGTACGATTCGCTATTGGATATTAAGGGAAAATTAATAGTTACCGGAACGGGTGATGTTTCATTAACTCAAAATTTCGGAGCATTTCTATTCGATTCCTGTACATACAGTGAGAGTGGTAAAGAGATCGAAACGGTACGAGATCCTGGCATTGTTAGTACCGTTCGCGCGTATACCTGCTATTCACAGGACGACTCACGTCACATGTCTATTGCCGGTTGGAATTATCCCTCATCACCAATTCTCACGAATAGTAAATCATTCAGTCTATTATTACCGCTAAAGCATATTTTCAACGTTTTCAATGATTATCCTAGGATTACGTGTGGTAGACAAACTTTTCGCTTTGTTCGTGCTCGAAACGATAACGATTGTATAACTATTAAGGAAAATGGTGGATCGGTAACTACAGTTAAAATAAATATTGAAAGCATTGAAGTAAGAGTTAAACATATCTACCCCAATTATGAAGTAAATGAAAAACTGTTGAAGGCAATTCAATCGGACCGGCCTATTTTAATACCCTTCCGGAAATGGGAACTTAACGAACTGCCAGCCATAACGCCAAATGCTAAAAAAGATATCTGGCCTGTGAAAACTAGTACGGCTATTGAAAGACCTCGCTACGTCATGATATTTTTCCAAACCGAAAAACGTGATATAGCCTCAGCTGATCCTACAACATTTGATCACTTGAATATTCGTAATATTAGACTAATGTTAAATGGTGATTATTACCCTATGGATCGGTCGCAATTTGATTTTGCTAGTGATCGCTTCAACGATGCATATTTCAACTATACAGAATTTTATCCTAGCTACACAAACTCTAATCGAAAACGTACCCTTCTAACCGTTTCGGATTTTAAATTACGTACATTGTTTATCATAGATTGTAGTAAGCAGGAAGAATCTATAAAGTCATCAACCGTTGATGTAAAGTTGGAAATTGAATCGGACATAGGATTCCCTGATAACACCAAGGTTTATTGCATCATAGTTCACGACTGTCTCATGGAATATCACCCACTCACGGAAGTAATAAAAAGCCTCTCGTAATGAGTGTTGACTCCAGATCTCTCTCTCTCTCTCTCTCTCTTTCTATCTCTCTCTCCGGTAACATCAAGGTTTCTATTGCGACCTTGGTTTCACATACTTCGCTCTATCTCTCTCCGGTAACATCAAGGTTTCTATTGCGACCTTGGTTTCACATACTTCGATAATATCAAGGTGTATCATAAGTCACACACACACGATTCACAGAAGATATAAAAAAGCCTCTCCTAATATGATTAAAATTAGTTGATTATCATCATGCGAGTGGCACTAGTAGATATTCAAGGTTTTATTATTGAAAAAGTGTTTCATCCAAAAGAGCTCTCCATTCATATTGGACAACAGCGATTAAATTTTCTATTTAAATCGCCAACACAATTTAAAAATCTTAGTGTTAGTGATAAAAAGACAGTGAATTATTTAGAGCAAAATCTGCACGGAATTCGATTTAACTCCGGTTATATTGAATATAGCGAAATTAATGATATTTTAAAAAATTACCTGCTTCATTCGGCAGACATAATTTACGTTAGAGGGGAACAAAAACTTTCATTTTTACAAAGTAAGTGTGAGGAACTGCAAATATTTCCTATCATCCATGATGTAGTCAAGTATGATAAAACTAGATGGGATACGGAAAATTTTCGACAGACAATTCCACAGCAGTGTTGCCATCATCATCATTCAAAAGGAAAATTTATGTGTGCACAAAGAAACGTGGATCATTTACTTTCTTGGTTTACTAATACTATTTTACCTAATTAAAATTTTTTTTCCATAAACATGTATAAAATGTTTTATAAATAAATGTGTATAAAACTGTTTTTATGTTTTTATTTTCCCTTAAATATTAAAAAAAAAAAAACACTAAATAAAACATATCTCATATATATTATTTATTTAATATTTTCCTTAAATATTTAACAATCATTTTTAACGCTATAAATAACATTAAACCAAATGTAGCACATATTATTGAAAATTGTCGTTGATCGACTTCTCCTTCTCCTAGTGTGACTTCTCCACCTCCTCCTCCTCCTCCTCCTACTAATCCACCAATTCCAGTCCCTATTCCTAGAGGATAAGTACAATTGGTGATAGTTTCACCAATTTTATACCATTTTTCTTGATCACCTTCACTTCTATTGGGAAATAATAATTTCAACTTGTAATATAATTCAGATGGTGTTGAGGGCAATCTTACGTAAAAAACTTGTAACTTTCCATCATTTAAATAGGTTCTACCCATCATTTGCCATTCAGAGCGGTTACATTCTTTTTGGTTTTCATTAAAACATACCGCTATATTAGACACTCCATTAGGTAGGTTTGTATACAACAAACCGTTGAATATCGCTGTTAATATCACATAATTTGCGTTTAATAGGACCATCATTTAAACACAAATTTGATAAATCTTTTAAAACTTGCCTGGTTTCTTCGTAAAACACAATATCTTTGTTTAGTCGAGAAATTTTTTCACAATATTTTTTTAGCTTAGTTCTGTACTCAACTACTAATGACATTCTCTACTTTCAACTGATTTATTAAAGACATATACATCACCTTTTATAAGTTGTGTGTGTGGGGATGATCAGGCTATTATCTAATAATAGGGGAATAGTAAGTTTAAATAAAAAAAAAAAACATAGTTTTAATAATATATATTTTTTTTAAAACCGCGCTATCGCCCTCAACCTCTGAGTTTTAAGCGAGGTGTGATAATAGATTTGCCAACAACAACAACAATGGGTTTAATAACCTATCTCAACGTAGTCAACGTAGTCATAGTCATCGCGTTAAACGAGATCCGTTCATATTTAATGTTAGAGATGGGACTCTTCTATAGCGAACAACAAGAGTTTAAAAAAATGATTTTAAAATTTTGAATCCGAAATTGCACAATGATTTAAGTAATTTATTATATTAAAATATCCGATAAAAAATAAATTAAAAATGATATGTGTGAATTATGCAGCAAAAAATTATTTTAAAAATTCCGAATCTGAGATTGAAAAAATTTCACTATCAATTTGATCTAATCTAACTGCATATTGATTTATTTTTTTGCGTAATTCACACATATCATTTTTAATTTTTTTTTTATCTTCTAATAATTTTAATATTCTAGGTTTCGACACTAAAAAAAAGTTGTATCTTTCAGTCACTCTGTCTAATAATTTTCGCGTCGTCTCCTCCGTTAGTTTTCGTTTCTTCTTTAAAGATGCTATCGGAGGCGGCGGAGGTGGGGTATCCATCGACAGGGTCGGAGGGTTCTCCTCTTCCTTCAAAAACACATCCGAAAATATGTTTTTGATGAAGGAATCGTCGGCATCGAATGTCAAATCCATAAATTCCTATACAATAATAATGTAGTAAGTGAAAAAACAAAAAACAAAAACAAAAACTTACTGATTCAATGATAGTGTTGGAGGCGACATCATCGACGGGGGCGGCGGCGGCAGTGGTGACATTAGAGGAAGCACTAGTAGCATCAGCAACTATCGACTCCAACGACATTGCTGGATTAGACATTTTTTTTGTTTTTTTGATTGGTACTATTGATATGTCACTCAATATTTTAATTTTATTATAACTCATACCTGTCGAAAGCAAACTGATCGTAAAATGAACTAAATTATTCTTAAATGAAGACGGGAGCGAGCGAGCGAGGGCGGTAAGAATGATTATGCAAAACGGAAAACCATATGAGGTGATATCATATGCAATAGATTATACTAATTAGTATTAGAATTCCATATAAATCAAAGTTTTATTATAATCTAAAAAAATTTAGTCAAGTCAATTTAGAGCCTGAAATGTGCCTTTGCGCTAGGTGCGACCAGGTCTTATTTATATTTTATCTCACTAAAAACTGTATAATATGCATGAAAAATGTACTAAAACGTCATCGAACTGTAGTTAGAGTAACGTCGTCGTCGTCGTCAGTAGAGTACAAATTATAACCTTGAATGATGCAAAAACGTTATCGAACTATAGTTAGAGCAACATCAGTAGAGTATAAATTGTAGCTTGAAATAAAGGTT
This sequence comes from Hermaeophaga mercurialis, assembly GCA_951812935.1. Lineage (NCBI taxonomy): Eukaryota > Metazoa > Arthropoda > Insecta > Coleoptera > Chrysomelidae > Hermaeophaga > Hermaeophaga mercurialis. Next base: position 36,442,048 of record OX638361.1, on the reverse strand, counting down.
AAGGCTAAGATCTAGGATATAAGGTTAGGTTTTATTATTATAAAGACAGCACACGTGTCGCTAATAAATCAGTTTGATTAATAATTTCATTGCGAAAGCAGCATAATCAGCAGCATCGTAATACTAGTAAATCAGTTTCTTTGTGTTAAAGCGTTAAAAAAATGTAAGTAAATATTTTTCATTTTTGCATAAAAATAAAAGTACATATTATTTTAGAGAAAAATGAATTTAAATATTTTTCATTTTTGCATAAAAATAAAAGTACATATTATTTTAGAGAAAAATGAATTTAAATGAAATAAATTCGTCTCTCCTAGAAGGTGGTGGTGGTGAAAATAAACCGGTGGTTGCATTGAAAAGCCTGCCAATTAATGAGCCTCAGAAAATCTACATTGCTAAATTGGTTAAATCAAAATATGGTGAAACGATTTTGCTTGAACTGGAGAATCGAGTTATATTCTTACCACGTCGATCATTATCTATTTTGAAGAATCACGTTGATGAATTGGGAAACGGAAAATATTCTGTGGTGTATCAAGGTGACGACGTCGTCAATGAGAAGAACGCTGAAAAAGGAAACCCTAAAGCACTCTTTAAGTTTGTGAATAGTAAGTTTTAATTTAAAAAATGTCCGACCAATTAATAAAGGATATTGATAAACTTATTTTAAAATTTTATGAAAAATTTCCTCATATAGACTGTGAAGCATGGTTAAAACATGTAAAAATTGCGATTGATTTATGCTGTGATAAACTTAAGAATGCTAATTTATTATCAGGTCAAGTTCGATCGTGGCAAACAAAAATTAGTCATTTAAAAGTTATATATAATAAATTACATAATATGCCGACGACTTCAGTAGAATGGAATGATTTAATTTCAATTTTCAAAAATAACGTTATTACTGGGATTATTATAAATTTAAGACATAAAGATGTTCTACCATTTTTAATGGATGCTTTTAAAATTTTTTGCGAAAAAGTAGAAAAAGTTTTATCAAAAATGTCATTAATAAAAGTAAACACTATTTTTTGTGGACAGTTTATTAGAAAATTAGTAGATGATAATGACATAGTAGATTTTAAATATTTTCACAGTAAATATGCTCCGATTGATTCTTCAACAATATTATTTGAATGGTTTACTAATCATATAATCAACTATATTTTATTTAAACTATCGGAATTTCAGGAACGTTCGTCAAATTGGGCATTAAAATCCGTGATATCGCTTGAAGTTAATATTAATAAGTTTGTAGTAGGAAACGGTTGCGGTGACGACAGCGATAGTTCATCGTTTATTAAATTACCAAAACAAATTGCTAATAAACAAAGTTGTGTAAATATTTTTAATTTTGACTTGGCCTGTTTTTATTGGAGCATTGTAAGTGCTCTGTATCCATCAGAAAAAAATTCTAATCGAGTTACATCGTATCCTTATTATGACAATGTGTTGAATTTAGATAATGTGGAGATTCCAATGAAATTAAATAAAATTGAAAAGAATAATAATTTATCCATAAATGTATATGGATTGGAGTTAATCAATAATAAGTATATAGTAGTTCCAATACGTTTAACTAAAAATAAATTGGAAAAACATATAAATTTATTATTAATTCAAAATCAATATTTTCCCAAGTTAAATGATTATGATGCGCCTGATCCTAACGATACCCAGCATATCGATATCAAATATCATTATTGTTGGATAAAAAACTTATCACGATTATTAAGTAATCAACTCAATAGAAAAAAAAATAAAAAATTTTTCTGTGATAGATGTTTAAATTATTTTTCAAGTGAAGAACGTTTGAATTTACATATAGAATTATGTGAAAAAAATAATGAATGTAAAATTACAATTCCGAAGGAAAATTTTATAAAGTTTAAGAATTTTATTTACAAACAAAAAACACCATTTGTGATATACGCTGATTTCGAATCATTATTAGAACCGATTCTTGATAATGTTAATATTAACATGATTAAATATCAGCGACACATTGCATTCAGTTGTGGCTACTATGTTAAATGTGACTATGATAATAGTCTGTCATATTTTAACAGTTATCGAGGTCCTGACTGTATGAAATGGTTCGCCAATGAAATGGTAGTATGCGCACAAATGGTTGAATCTAAATTTAAGAATATAGTTCCCATGAGAGAAAATTTTTCAAATTTTAAAGCTCATATTTGTCATATTTGCGAACAAAGACTTGTTGAAACGGACATTATAGTGCGAGATCATGATCATTTTACTGGAGATTTTCGGGGATTTGCTCATAACTCATGTAATTTGAATTTTAGAAAGCAATTTGTAGTTCCAATTGTTTTCCATAATTTAAGCGGTTACGATAGTCACTTTATCATAAGAGATTTGGCTAAATTAGGTAAAATTTCTTTACTACCAATAAATAATGAAAAGTATATATCATTCACTCAACACATGGCTAACGGTATTAAATTTCGTTTTATAGATTCGCTGCGATTTTTAGGAACGTCTTTAGATGAATTAGTATCCCTTTTGGATATGCAAGACTTTAACAATTTAAAGTATGCATTTGAATGTTGTACTCGAGAGCAATTTTACTTACTTACACGTAAAGGTGTATTTCCATACGACTACATTGACAATATTGATAAGCTTAAGGAAACTCAATTACCTCCACAATCTGTTTTTTTTAATAAACTTAACAATAAAGATATTACTAATGAACAGTATGAACATGCTCAAAAGGTATGGAGGTATTTTAATATAAAAAATTTAGGTGAATATTCAGATTTGTATTTGAAAACTGACATTATTTTGTTGGCCGACGTCTTTGAGAGATTTCGAAAAATCGGATATAGTACAAGTGGTCTTGACCCAGCCTGCTACTACACAATACCCGGATATAGTTGGGACTGTATGTTACGATATACCGGATGTAAATTACAGCTTCTTCATGACATTGATATGATATTATTTATTGAGAACGCGATACGCGGTGGGATTAGCCAATGTTGTTGTCGTTATTCCGAGGCGAATAATAAATATATGCATAATTATGACAGATCTAAACCTGACAAGTACTTATTATACGTAGACGTCAATAATTTGTACGGTTGGGCAATGTCACAATCACTTCCATACGGCGGATTTGAATGGGATGATACAAATATAGATGTATTGAGTATTCCCGATGACGCAGACATCGGGTATATACTGGAGGTTGACTTAGATTATCCCCATCACCTTCATAGTATGCATAAGGATTTTCCTTTTTGCTGTGAGCACAGAAAACCCGAAGGATCAAAATTTTGCAAACTTTTAACAACGCTTTATAACAAAACTAAATACATTATTCATTATCGAGCTTTAAAACAAGCAATAAATCATGGGTTAGTCATTCGCAAAATACATAGAGTTTTAAAATTTAAACAATCAGCATGGTTAAAACCATACGTAACTTTAAATACACAGTTTCGAGCACAAACAACAAACAAATTTGAAAAAGATTATTATAAATTAAAAGTAAATTCAGTATACGGCAAGACGATGGAAAATATTCGAAAACATCGTGTATTTAAATTAGTTTCGCAGTGGGAGGGAAGATATGGGGCAAAAAATTTAATAGCAAGTCCAAGGTTCCATAGTAGAACCATTTTTTCGGATGATTTAATGGCTATTGAATTACGTAAATCAGAAATTTTATTCAACAAACCCATATACATTGGAATGTCTATTTTAGATATTTCAAAAACATGTATGTATGAATTTCATTATGACTTTATGTTATCTAACTTAGGAAATGATGCTTGTAAGATCCTATATACTGATACAGATTCTTTTATCTATGAGATTAAATGTAATGATGTGTATAAGGAGGTGATTAATGCCCATATTGACAGATTTGACACTAGTGATTATGCATCAAATAACCCATATCAAATTCCACTGTGTAATAAGAAGGTTCCAGGTCTAATGAAAGATGAGACAAACGGTAAAATTATAACTCATTTCATAGGCTTAAGATCTAAAATGTATACGTATAAAGTTGAGGATAAATCTATAGTTAAAAAATCAAAAGGTATTAAAAGTTCCGTAGTAAAAAATGATATAAGTTTTCAAGATTATGTGGATTGTTTAATTGAAAAGAAAGATAAAATTATTTCACAGTGTACAATTCAATCGTTTAAACATAAAGTTTACAGCATAAATCAAACAAAAATTGGTTTAAATTCATTAGATGATAAACGAAAATTATTAGATGATTCACATGACACCCTCCCCTGGGGTTTCCATCATCATCATCATCCGGATTAGTGATATCAATATCCTTAGACATTTAAAACTTACTATTATCCATTATATCTATTATAATATAATTTACATTTAAAAAATATATATATTATTAAAACTGTTTTTCTTTTTTTTTTTTATTTAAACTATCCTCTATTATTATTAGATAATCGTCCATACATACGACTTATAACAGGTGATGTATATGTCTTTAATAAATGAGTAGAAAAAAATATTGTGAAAAATTTTGCTCGACAAAGATATTGTGTAAAAAAAAATCTCTGCTGTGACCGCGATAGCACGCGCTCGAGGCTGACGAAGGTCGTCGCAGGGCGATAGCGCGCTCTCGCACGGTCCCAGCTGAGAGCGGCGGCGGCGGCCGGCGCGCGGATTCCAGCAGCGAGGGAGGCCGGCCGGTGCGCGGACCCGGCTGAGAGCACCGCCGACCGCGAGGCGGTGCGCTCTCACCGGTTTCAACAACGCTGCTGGCCGCTGAGTCCTGAGTCGCTAGAGCAGCACACACCTATAATAGTTCAAAACATGAGTGCATTTAAAAGCAGTGTGGAGAAAATGATGGGCTGCGGCGGCGGCGGCGATGCCGATTTTCCTCAATCCGAATTGAACTAGAAGCAGAAGAAGAAGAAGAGGAAGAAGAAGGTGGATTTGTGATTAAAAAAATGGCAATACGTTTCTATTTGTATTATATTGAATAAAAAAAAAAAAAAAATCTCTTATTATTGGTTTAATTATGAATGCATGCATAGGCAACCAACATTACGCTACAACGTAAAACGGTCGGTTGTCTATGCAGCAATTGTGTCTGCGCTCCACAGTGCCGGCGTCAGCGGTGACGCTCGCTGGATTTTCTGTGGGGGTGGGCCTCAAAAGCCTCATTAGAGGCCACTTTTTAGAGGCGGCCAAGGCTCGCGAACCATTTTCCAAGAACACATTTTTTTTTTAAAACCATCTAGGCCACTTTTAAGGCCATTTTCAAGACCGGGGGCGGCGGAGGTGGCGGCGGTGGATATTTTCCAATGTCATTTTACAAAGGCTGCTCTTCCACAAGCATCAAGGCCACTTTCAAGCCTCATTTCAAGGTCGGGGGCGGGGGTAAAAAAAAAAAAAAATTCCAAAACCATTTTCCGAGGAAAACCACTAAGGTCACTTTAAAGGTCAGTTTCAAGGTCAAATTGAGCCAGAATCCGCCTTGTTATACTACTGACCTCGGTATCCTCTTCTGCTGGTCCTTCCTGGAAGATGTCCTCGGTTTCCTCTTTTGGTCGTCCTTCCTGGCAGGTGACCTCGGTATCCTCTTCTGCTGGTCCATCCTGGCAGATGTCCTCGATATCCTCTTCTGCTGGTCCTTCCTGGAAGTTGTCCTCGGTTTCCTCTTTTGGTCGTCCTTCCTGGCAGGTGACCTCGGTATCCTCTTCTGCTGGTCCATCCTGGCAGATGTCCTCGATATCCTCTTCTGCTGGTCCTTCCTGGAAGTTGTCCTCGGTTTCCTCTTTTGGTCGTCCTTCCTGGCAGGTGACCTCGGTATCCTCTTCTGCTGGTCCATCCTGGCAGATGCTCTTGATATCCTCTTCTGCTGGTCCTTCCTGGAAGATGCCCTCGGTTTCCTCTTCTGGTCGTCCTTCCTGGTAGGTGACCTCGGTATCCTCTTCTGCTGGTCCATCCTGGCAGGTGTCCTCGATATCCTCTTCTGCTGGTCCTTCCTGGAAGATGTCCTCGGTTTCCTCTTTTGGTCGTCCTTCCTGGCAGGTGACCTCGGTATCCTCTTCTGCTGGTCCATCCTGGCAGATGTCCTCGATATCCTCTTCTGCTGGTACTTCCTGGAAGTTGTCCTCGGTTTCCTCTTTTGGTCGTCCTTCCTGGCAGGTGACCTCGGTATCCTCTTCTGCTGGTCCATCCTGGCAGATGTCCTCGATATCCTCTTCTGCTGGTCCTTCCTGGAAGTTGTCCTCGGTTTCCTCTTTTGGTCGTCCTTCCTGGCAGGTGACCTCGGTATCCTCTTCTGCTGGTCCATCCTGGCAGATGCCCTTGATATCCTCTTCTGCTGGTCCTTCCTGGAAGATGTCCTCGGTTTCCTCTTCTGGTCGTCCTTCCTGGTAGGTGACCTCGGTATCCTCTTCTGCTGGTCCATCCTGGCAGGTGTCCTCGATATCCTCTTCTGCTGGTCCTTCCTGGAAGATGTCCTCGGTTTCCTCTTTTGGTCGTCCTTCCTGGCAGGTGACCTCGGTATCCTCTTCTGCTGGTCCATCCTGGCAGGTGTCCTCGATATCCTCTTCTGCTGGTCCATCCTGGCAGGTGTCCTCGATATCCTCTTCTGCTGGTCCTTCCTGGAAGATGTCCTCGGTTTCGTCTTTTGGTCGTCCTTCCTGGCAGGTGACCTCGGTATCCTCTTCTGCTGGTCCTTCCTGGAAGATGTCCTCGGTTTCCTCTTTTGGTCGTCCTTCCTGGCAGGTGACCTCGGTATCCTCTTCTGCTGGTCCATCCTGGCAGGTGTCCTCGATATCCTCTTCTGCTGGTCCTTCCTGGAAGATGTCCTCGGTTTCCTCTTTTGGTCGTCCTTCCTGGCAGGTGACCTCGGTATCCTCTTCTGCTGGTCCATCCTGGCAGGTGTCCTCGATATCCTCTTCTGCTGGTCCTTCCTGGAAGATGTCCTCGGTTTCCTCTTTTGGTCGTCCTTCCTGGCAGGTGACCTCGGTATCCTCTTCTGCTGGTCCATCCTGGCAGATGTCCTCGATATCCTCTTCTGCTGGTCCTTCCTGGAAGTTGTCCTCGGTTTCCTCTTTTGGTCGTCCTTCCTGGCAGGTGACCTCGGTATCCTCTTCTGCTGGTCCATCCTGGCAGATGCCCTTGATATCCTCTTCTGCTGGTCCTTCCTGGAAGATGTCCTCGGTTTCCTCTTCTGGTCGTCCTTCCTGGTAGGTGACCTCGGTATCCTCTTCTGCTGGTCCATCCTGGCAGGTGTCCTCGATATCCTCTTCTGCTGGTCCTTCCTGGAAGATGTCCTCGGTTTCCTCTTTTGGTCGTCCTTCCTGGCAGGTGACCTCGGTATCCTCTTCTGCTGGTCCATCCTGGCAGGTGTCCTCGATATCCTCTTCTGCTGGTCCTTCCTGGAAGATGTCCTCGGTTTCCTCTTTTGGTCGTCCTTCCTGGCAGGTGACCTCGGTATCCTCTTCTGCTGGTCCATCCTGGCAGATGTCCTCGATATCCTCTTCTGCTGGTCCTTCCTGGAAGTTGTCCTCGGTTTCCTCTTTTGGTCGTCCTTCCTGGCAGGTGACCTTGGTATCCTCTTCTGCTGGTCCATCCTGGCAGATGCCCTTGATATCCTCTTCTGCTGGTCCTTCCTGGAAGATGTCCTCGGTTTCCTCTTCTGGTCGTCCTTCCTGGTAGGTGACCTCGGTATCCTCTTCTGCTGGTCCATCCTGGCAGGTGTCCTCGATATCCTCTTCTGCTGGTCCTTCCTGGAAGATGTCCTCGGTTTCCTCTTTTGGTCGTCCTTCCTGGCAGGTGACCTCGGTATCCTCTTCTGCTGGTCCATCCTGGCAGTTGTCCTCGATATCTTCTTCTGCTGGTCCTTCCTGGAAGATGTCCTCGGTTTCCTCTTTTGCTCGTCCTTCCTGGTAGGTTACCTCGGTATCCTCTTCTGCTGGTCTTTCCTGGCAGATGCCCTTGATATCCTCTTCTGCTGGTCCTTCCTAGAAGATGTCCTCGACATCCTCTTCTGGTCGTCCTTCCTGGCACATGTCCTTGCTATCTTTTCTTCTGGTCCTTCTTGGAAGATGTACTCGGTTTCCTCTTCTGGTCGTCCTTCCTGGTACGTGACCTCGGTATCCTCTTCTGCTGGTCCATCCTGGCAGATGTCCTCGATATCCTCTTCTGCTGGTCCTTACTAGAAGATGTCTTCGGTTTCCTCTTTTGGTCGTCCTTCCTGGTAGGTTACCTCGGTATTCTCTTCTGCTCGTCCATCCTGGCAGGTGTCCTCGATATCCTCTTCTGCTGGTCCTTCCTGGAAGATGTCCTCGGTTTCCTCTTTTGGTCGTCCTTCCTGACAGGTGACCTCGGTATCCTCTTCGGCTGGTCCTTCTTGGCAGATGCCCTTGATATCCTCTTCTGTTGGTCCTTCTTGGTAGATGTCCTCGATATCCTCTTCTGCTGGTCCTTCCTGGAAGATGTCCTCGGTTTCCTCTTCTGGTCGTCCTTGTTGGTAGGTTACTTCGGTATCGTCTTCTGCTGGTCTTTCCTGGCAGATGCCCTTGATATCCTCTTCTGCTGGTCCATCCTGGCAGATGTCCTCGAAATCCTCTTCTGCTGGTCCTTCCTGGAAGATGTCCTCGGTTTCCTCTTTTTGTCGTTCTTCCTGGCAGGTGACCTCGGTATCCTCTTCGGCTGGTCCTTCTTGGCGGATGCCCTTGATATCCTCTTCTGTTGGTCCTTCTTGGCAGATGTCCTCGATATCCTCTTCGCTGGTCCTTCCTGGAAGATGTCCTCGGTTTCCTCTTCTGGTCGTCCTTGTTGGTAGGTTACCTCGGTATCGTCTTCTGCTGGTCTTTCCTGGCAGATGCCCTTGATATCCTCTTCTGCTGGTCCATCCTGGCAGATGTCCTCGAAATCCTCTTCTGCTGGTCCTTCCTGGAAGATGTCCTTGGTTTCCTCTTTTGGTCGTTCTTCCTGGCAGGTGACCTCGGTATCCTCTTCGACTGGTCCTTCTTGGCAGATGCCCTTGATATCCTCTTCTGTTGGTCCTTCTTGGCAGGTGTCCTCGATATCCTCTTCTACTGGTCCTTCCTGGAAGATGTCCTCGGTTACTTCTTCTGATTGTCCTTCCTGGCACATGCCCTTGCTATCTTTTCTGCTGGTCCTTCCAAGAAGATGTCCTTGGTTTCCTCTTCTGGTCATCCTTCCTGGCAGGTGACCTCGTTATCCTTTTCTGCTGGTTCTTCTTGGAAGATGTCCTCGTTTCCTCTTCTGCTGCTCCTTCCTGGCACATGTCTCCGATATCCTCTTCTGCTGGTCTTTCCTGTAGATGACCTCGGTTTCCTCTTCTGCTCGTCTTTCCTGACAGGTAAACTCGGTAACCTCTTCTGTTGATCTTCTGAATATCATCTTCGATAAATCTGTCTTCCTTGACAATGAATTCAAGGATATCCTCTTCTTGGCCATCTTCTTCTTGCGTGTGGGCAACCACCTGTTCATTTAATCTATGGCATTTATAATTATTATTTTTAAAAATTGTAATAAAAACATTTAAACAAAGCCTTAAATAAAAAATTAAAGTAGAATGTATTAGTTTTTATTTTCTATTTCACTAGTGATTTGAAAATCCGTCAGGCCACAAATTATATTGTGGACAAGTTTTCCCGAAAATGTGTATAAATGAAAAAAAGATGTAGTAAAGATTTAACAATAAATATAAAGTTCTTCAATTTTTAAAATATTTAGTGCTATATATAGAAAAAAATAATGATTTATACAAAATTTATGGCTTATGTAATATAGTGTTTCTTTTTATACCACTAAATATTTTATAAATATTATTCATAACTATTGGTTTCTAAGTGTTGGAAGACTTATTATCAGGAATATTTTTCTGTAGAAAAATTTCTGAGATACTTTCCATACATGCAAACTAGTAGAATATTTTCTATGTTTAAAATTTTTTACATAATTGCTAGAGTTAGACTATTAATTGTCTTGTGATACATACACTTGTTTAAATGTAATATAGTTCAAATATTTAATAAGCATGCACTTACGACTCTCCCAGTCTTGTAGTTTGCTCCGGGATTTCTTGCTTCGTTTTCTGGTTTTAGCAACGCTTCGAGGTATCTTGATAAACTAAACTACCAATTCCCCAAAATTAATACAGTAGTACTCTACTTCCCTGGGAAAGGTTAAAAATCAGGGGAATATCTACTTAATCTTACAATAAAAAGTAATATATAATTAAGGGTTAAACGATATTTTTTTACTTACATTCTGTGTTTCTACATTTTTAAAAGATATCTTCTGCCCAATCATGTTTATATATTCAACTACATACTTTTAATTTCATGCCCATATTATTCCATAGAAATGAATACTTACTGTATAATTAAAAAGATCAAATTAGGGGTGGTACGATGAAGATGAGTGTCCGTAAAGGGCACTTAAATCTAATAAGGGAAAGTGTCGGTATTCACTAGAAAGGGTATTTAAATCTAATAAGGGAAGGTGTCTATTTCCACCAAAAGGGTACTTAAATATAATAAGGGAAAGTGTCCGTTTTCCTAGAAAAGGTACTAAAATCTAATAAGGAAAGGTGTCTATTTCCACCAAATGGGTACTTAAATCTAATAAGGGTAGGTGTCTATTTTCATCAAAAGAGTACTTAAATTTAATAAGGGAAAGTGTCCGTTTTCGCTAGAGAGGGTCCTTAAATTTAACAAGAGATGGTGTTTATTTTCACCAAAAGGGTACTTAAATTTAATAAGGGAAAGTGGCCGTTTTCACCAGAGAGGGTACTTAAATCTAATAAGGGAAGGTGTCTATTTCCACCAAAAGGGTACTTAAATATAATAAGGGAAGGTGTCTATTACCACCAAAAGGGTACTTAAATGTAATAAGGGAAGGTCTCTATTTTCATCAAAAGGGTATTTAAATCTAATAAGGGAAAGTGTTCGTTTTCACTAGAGAGGGTACTTAAATCCAATAAGGGAAAGTGTCTATTTTCACCAAAAAGCTACTTAAATCTAATAAGGCAATGTGTCATTTTCACCAAAAGGGTACTTAAATCTAATAAAGGAAAGGTATCTATTTTCACCAAAACAGGGTACGCACATGTAATTAGGGGGTATCTGTTTTCACCAAATGGGGAACGCAAATCACAGCAGTGTTTTTACGCCAATAGAACAAAAATATATATTTTGTTCCACAGGGGAAAAGACCTATATTATGCTAAAAAGTGTCTTGTTTCACAAAAAACTACATTTATTTTCTGCTATATAGATATAGCTCACCAAACAGCTCTAGTAAAATCGCGCGTTTTTACCAAAGAACACATTAGAAAAAAAGATCTTAAAATTAATAAAAATCAAAATATCTTTAATTTAAAATAAAAATTTAGTATATAGCCTTAAAATATATTTAATTTAGTACAAGCAAAATCTAATATACACCCATATTTTTTAATTAAACATTATAGGTACTTTCATATTTTTATTAATAGGTCAATAAAAATTTTATCGTTTAATATTGTTCATCTTATTCTATATTGAACATTATCTGTATTTTTTAAAATATATGTAGAGAGAGGGTGAAGCTTAGACATAATAATAATTAGCATATTTATATAAATGTATCGACTTCTACCTTGTAAACGTTTGTTTAAATTAAAAATAAATTAACTAGGGAATTAAATATGGAAAGATAAATAATACTTATCTTGAATTTGAATCAATTTCAATAATTTTTATTTTTCACCGCAAGAAATGTTTGCAACCAAAATAACGGTGACAATTTTTGCGCCATCTCTTAATGAATAGTGGCGATTTTAGAAGATTGGAGCGTAATCGGAGCTATTTTAAAAATTATGAAAATGGTACTACCAACGCCATCTTAGTAACTTCTGTAAACCAATAATATTCTAAATTTAGGGTTCATTTTTAGCAAAGTTGTTAGCCTTGAAATCACTATTCAAGGTCCCTCATAATGAATTCAAAATTATTAGTTTAGGCCAGCTCTGCCCTATCCTGTTGCTATTCAGATATAATTTAGACAAGTTTATCTTCACTTATTTTTAGGTTTTTATTTGTAACAATTCAGCCTTTGTGACAAAAATAATTTCTTCGTACCTTATTTTGTGATTTTTAGTTTAAGTTTTTTTAATGTTAAAGGTTAAGTTTGTCAATTAAGAAATGATGACATTTTATGTTATACTTTATTGTTTTTAGTTTATAATCATAATTCCCTTTTATTTTTTATGACAGCTCGTTTACAAAATAAATTATTGCAAAACATTTCACTTATTTTTAGGTTTTTATTTGTGACAATTACACCTTTGTGAAAAAAATAATTTTTTTGGACCTTATTTTGTGATTTTTAGTTTAAGTTTTTTTAATGTTAAAGGCTAACATTTTATGTTATACTTCATATTTTTAGCTTTTAATCATAATGCCCATTTATTTTTTTATAATATAAATATATTGTAAAGCATTTCACTTACTTTTAGATATTTATCTTTAATAAGCACTCCTGAAATAATTAATTTTTTTCTTCTTTATTTTGTGATTTTTAATTTAAGTTTTTTAATAGTATAAGACTAAGCTTCTCAATTTAAAAATAATGACATGTTTCACTTCATTTTTTTAGTTTTTAATCATAATTCCCATTTATTTATTTATAAAAGTTAATTTAGAAACATTTTGTTAAATAAATGTAAGTATTAGAAAATATTTAGTTTATTTATTTACCTCCCCTATTTACCTATAATAGATTCGTGGGGTTCTTATTTTAAACCTATGGTTGGTGTTTAATTCATTTGTCACAAGTGATCCAGATCACTTTTAGTCAGCGAGTTACATGTGTAAAATACTAGCCCCTCCCAAGTAAACTTTTTATAATTTTTCAAAGATTCATGGTTCCTTGCCCTTCATATAAGCTCCTTTCATTTCTCCTCTAATTTTTTTTAAATCCCTCTTTGTCCTTATACATTAAGAATTCGATCCGAACTATAACAATTTTTTCTAAATTTCACTTTGATACGCCACTCTTTTTTTAAAGGATCCCACAATCGTTTGTTTTCAATTAAATTAAATAATCAATTAAAAAATTAATCGAAATTCGCGATTTATAACGGAATATCAATTAATAATATATAATTCGGATATACTCACTATACTTATTTTTTATTTCTGGTAAGTTTTGCATTATTTTTTTATCTTTAAATTCAATTTTTTTTTACAATTTATCTACTTTTTAATTAATCACAATAATATAAAAATAATTAATTATTAATTTTAGACTTTATTCTATTAGGTGTTTTTCTTTTAATTTTGATATAATTTTAAAGAAATTAATATAAGTTTTCGTTTTTTTATTTTGACGATTCAAGCTATGTTTTTAAAGATTTTTCAATGGTTTTTCTTACTTTTAATCTATTATTGGTTGTAATTACAACAAAATATAAGCAATTTGGCTCAATTTTACTAAAAAGGAGACACTATTCAATTCATTTCAATCGAAATCGTTTTTTATATGCTGATATAATTAATTTTTGTATAAGTAACCATTAATGCACAAAAAAGTTAAATTGGTTGCATATGTCTATATTCCAATTATTTTAACTTTAGAAATTTATAATATTTTTGAATAAGAATACATTATCTAGAGTTAAATCAAAAGGTATTTGATTTTTCCTTGAGTTTTTGAATGTATCCTTTAAATGTTTGTACATTTTTTGATAGTAATTATACTGGGATGCAAAATTTTTAATTGTGCTGCGGTTAATGAATTTTCTATATCTTAAAAAAGTGAATTTATTATTTCAAACATATTGATTAATTCAATTAAGGTGTCCTTAATAAATGTACTTTATTAAAAATTAACTTGGTCCTGTACTATGGTTTCAATTGAAGTAATTTTATTCTCTATATTTGCTGATTATCATTCAAAATATTTATGGTTTTATTGAATTTATCGATCAAAGATATTGCTAGTGAATTTTCGGTGAATTTTGGGACTTTTGTAGTTTATTCTGGTTTGTTTGAAGTTGTCAAATCAAGTTTTCATATCGTTCTCCATCACTGGCATCTAAATTACCTGTAATGGATTTAAATATTGATCTTAAACCATTAATTAAACCTCTTTTTAATCTTTGGGGATGTGGCAATATTTCTGATAACTTAGTCTATATTATTTTCTAAAAATTTCAGAAGTTTTAAATAATGTGACATATTTGTAAACTATATTGGGTGTTGTTGAATGATTTTATCTAAATTCGTAATTTTTATCTTTAATTTGTTGATTTCATTAATTATTGGATAGTAAATTAGTGATAATAGTCAGTTACTTTTGTCTAGTCGTTTAAGAGGACGTTTAATATTACTTATATGAATTTTTCCATGTTTAGAGGTGGTTATAGTTTTATGTTTCTTATTGACTGTCCTAATATTTATTGGCTCATGGAATTTATTCCCACTTTTTTGACGCTTGGTATTTTTTATGTAGGCCTTGGGGTAAGGTTCAAATATTTTAGGGTCTTCCCGACCTACATTAATTTTTTCTATATAATCTTTTTCCTTGTCGCGTCAATCTTCGTTTATTTTTGAGTTTAATAATTTAGTTCGTTCTTTATGTTGATTCACGTAGTCATTTAACATTATTTTATCAATTTCTAAATTGAAAGGGTCATTGTTAGTAATATGTCCCTGTTGATTATATCTGATGGTTTTAACTTTGTCATTGAATGTATTGTTTTATTATAAGCTAATATAGCGTAAGTAATTTTTACTTTCATTGGCGTACTTGAAAATCCTTGCATGTTTAATAATCTTAAATGTTCAATTATTGTAGAATGAAATCTTTCTCTAATTCCTTTCGATTGAGGTTGATCAGGAGAGCAGAAATGAATTTTGATTTTATGGAGTGATAAGAGTTCTGTTATAACGGAATTTTTAAATTCTGTTCCATTATCCGTAATTATTTGTTTTGGGATACCGTGATGTGAAAAGAATTTTATTAGCTTGTCGGCTACTTCAGTGCCTGAAGTGGCATTTATGTAGTATGCTTGAGCGTACTTAGAAAAACTGTCAATTATTGTAAGGAACTTTGTCTTTTCGAATGTAAACGTATCCATATATATTATTTCAAAGGGTTTTGTTGCTGTGGGTGTAATGTTCATTTGGATTTTAACTGGGTGCCGGTCGTATTTACACTGTTGGCATAATTCGCAATCATTTATAAAGGTTTGAATAGCTTTTTTCATATTAGGCCAATAGAATTTATCTTTGATTCGATTTAGAGTTTCTTCTATTCCGCGGTGATTCGATTTGCCTTCATGATAATTTTTGATTGTGTCATGTATGTCTTCGTTATCTAGAACTTCTATTAATTTTTTATTACATCTTATCAATTTAATTAAAGATGACTTGAAATATGTTTGTAAACATACCGAAAAAATTTCGTATAAATTTGGATCTTCAAAATATAAGTAATATTTAACTTCAGGTGCTATGTATTCTTTTATAAAATTGACAATATCATTTACAGTATTATTTTTTGAAATTTGTATATAATATCAAAATTTGAATGTACGATGTTATCTTTGTCTGAGTTAACTGGTCCATCATCATTATTGTCATTAATGTCATTGTCTACTAATATTTCTTATTCTAGTATACACGTTTCGTCTAAGTCTGGCTGTAATGTGTTATTTTTTTCAAATTGTTCATGTTCTTTGGGCGAAGATGCATTTAGATTAGTTTTACCGGTTTTATAGAGTATTTGATAATCATATTCTCGCCATCTTAAAAGTTTGGAATTGGGGTCTTTTAGAGAAAACCATTGTAAGGGTTTATGGTCCGTAATTATAAAAAATTTGCGCCCGTATAAATAAGGACGGAAGTACTTTACTGCACAAACAATTCTTTTACTATTGTCGAATAATTTTGTTCGGAGTTGTTCAATGTTCTTGATGCGTAAGCCACAGGTAAGTCTTGTCCTATGGTCCCTTGTAAAAGTACGGCTCTTATACCTACATTAGATGCATCTGTAGTAAGGTTAAAAGTTTTGCTAAAATTGGGGTACTGAAGTATTGGTTCATTTATAAATAAATTTTTACAAGTTTCGAAGCATGTTAAATATTCGTTGTTAAGTTCAATTTTAGCTCCTTTTTTTGATGCACTTAGTTAAAGGTTTAGTTACTTTAGCAAAATCTTTTATGAAATGTCTATAATATCCTAATAATCCTAAAAATCCTAAAAATTTGTTTAGGTGTTTTTGGAATGGGAAATTTTTGAATGGTTTTAATCTTATGAGGGTTAGGCTTAACACCGGCTGCTAAATCTAGAGTTGAAAAATATTGACATTTTCCTAGTTTATCTAATAAATCCGTAATATTTGGTAACGGTTATCTATCATCAATTGTTTTTTCATTTAATTTCCTATAATCTATTACTACTCTATAGTGTCTTTTACCTAAATTATTAAGCTTCTTTGGGATTATCCAAATATTTGATCGCCAAGGACTATTACTAGGTCTAATTATATTTGAATCTAGCATTTTTTTAATTTGATTTGTTACTTCTTGTTTATTCGCAAAAGGGTTTTACTGTACACAGGTATTTTATCTGTCGTTCGAATGTTATGTCTTATCTTATTAGTAAAAGTAAGTGGTTCCCCTTCTTTATAGAAAATATTTTGATATTCTAAATATAATTTAATTATTTGTTCTTTTGCTTATTTATTCATATGATTAGTTCTGATATTGTTTATATCTAGTGGATTATTAACAACCGACTTATTATGAATTTCCAAATGTTGAATATTTTTTCTTCAAATTTTTCAACTGTAATTAGTTCAGAAAAATCTTAAGTTACGCTACTGGTAGAATTATTTATAATTGTGGTGAGTGCACAATAATCTTTTGCTGTAGTCAAACACTTCGGAATTTTGCAGTTTGCATTTTTGAATAAGATATTATAATATCTCCTTGAGGAATGCAAGTTTTTATCTTAATTACTTGTTGCATTCTAGGCGGTATTGTTACAATGCTATTAAAAGAATTGCTAACTTTATAATAACTAATCGGAATATTTGCACGTGTGGTAATTGTTCTGGAAATTTATGTTGGCATGTAATAATCTGAGATTATCTAAACCAATTAAATATGTTATGGAATTTAAACAAATAAAACTTTAATTTGAGGGTGTCTTTTAATTTGAAAATTTTTGAGGGGGTGAGACTGACACTGCAATTGTGAGAGGATTTTTGGAAAACTGTAGAAACTACAAAAGGGTCATGTTGTATTATGGTTGGATAAAATTGACGAGCTACTTCAGGATCCAAAAAAGATTTTGTTGTTCCGGTATCTATTAAAATTTTTAAATTATGCTCCGGAAAAACTATATATGGTAATTCACTAGAATTGGAACAATTAAAAGAAATAGTTAAGGCTTCTATAGGAATATTTTCTTGTACTTTAAAATTTGGTGGGCTATTAGACTTAATATAATTCGAAGGTGTGGACCTATTAGCTTGGAATGTGTTTCTTGTTGAAATTGATATTGGTGTGGGATTTGGCAAATTTACTCTTGGATTTGGTCTAAATACGTTACTATCTCTGTTTTGGCGATATTGTCCGAAAACATGTTCGTTAGTGGGGTAGTTTCTTTGTATGGGTCGTGATTGTGTAGTAATTGGTTGAAAGGGGAAATTAGTATTAGGTCTGTTATTATTTTGTCTCAAAAAGTAATTATTGGGATTCTAGAATTAAACTCAGAATTATTTGGATTTCTATTTCTATTGAATTCAAAATTATTTTGGTTTCGATTACGGTTAACTTCAACATTTCTGTTTGAATCTTGAGAATAATTACGTCGATTTTCTCGTGGTGTAAATCTATTATTATTTGAAAAATAAAATGATTTTTTGGAAAGTTTTGTAAATAATGAACGTTATTTTCTTGCAACACAAATTGTAGGGCTTCACTGAAAGTATTACGTTTCATACAACGAATTGTAGTTCCTAACGGTTCTTTTAGGCCTGATAAAAATGTTTTTAATGCAATATTTTGATATAACTCTCTTTTTAAAATTTTTCCTGCTTCAGTAGTTTCATGAATATTTATATAACTACAAAAGAAATTACTAGTTAGAGTAGACTTTAAGTCTTCCCAATTATTACAATTTTGAATATTTATTACAGTTCTAGCACTATCCTTTAACTCCGATATTATGCTATTTAATAAGTATTTTGAAAACTTGCGGAGTTAGCTCTACCATAAAATTGATTTAATATTGATTCGCTTACAGACAAAAATATACTTAAATCATTTGGATTACCATCAAATTCTGGTACACAATTAAGAAATTCTGGTTTAAATTGGGCCATATCTATTAATAAATTATTACTGGATAAAGGTAAATCGGTCATATTAGAGTCAGTAGAAGGAGAAACTAAAATTAAGTTTTGTAAAAGGTTTTCTAATATTTCAGTGTCTGACATAATTTGCGTGTTTCTCAGATTTTTTTTTTGATTAAAAATTGCTTCGGAATTCGAATATTACGTTTTTATTTCTTTTATTTTTAAACGGAAAATCGGTATGGTTTCTCATTTATATTAATTTTGTTTGTTTATTTTTGTTTTTAGTTTTAAATGGAAACTAGTACAAATGGTAGTTTCAGAAGTGGTGGGGATACATTTTCCTTTTACGATTATGTTTTTACAGAACTCGCAGGTAAAATTTTTTACGATATTTAAAAACAAACTTTTGACGTGTCACAGATTTCACAAGTTTGACAGTTTTGACATTTGACAAAATGAATAAAAAATTTTTGTAAAACAGAAAAAAGTGTGATTAATGTAAACGTAAAAATAACTATTTTGCTATTGATAAACATTATCCATTTTCTTTTGATTCGATTTTGATATTAGTAAAAAAAATTATTTTTTTAAAAATATATCATATTTATGATTTTCGTTTAAAATTATGACTTGTATGAATGAAAATATGCAATTTAAAATAAAAAAAATTTAATTTTCGTAAAAATTGTGTTTTCTGTGAATAAATATAATTATAGTAAAAAAAATAAATTTTTATAAAAGATGTGACTTTGCTTAGAAAAAAAATTGTGTTTTTCGTTTGAAATAGTGATATTTTGTACAAAAAATGTGGTTCTGCTAAAAAAAAAATTGCAATTTTATTTTAAAAATTGTGATTTTTGCGAAGAAAATGGTGATCTTTGTAAAGAAAATGATGATTTTTATAAAGAAAAAGATGATTTTGACAAAAAATCATTACATTTAATAAATCACGTGATGTTTGGTAAAAAAATATGATTCTTTTTAGTAAAAGATGTGATTTTTGTAAAAAGAGAGATTTTGGTAAAATGCTTGTGATTTTATTAAAAACCTTGTGACGAGAAAGAAGAACTTGATTTTTTTTTTGGAGGAATATAAAATAAAGAAACACCTAAAATATAATATAAATTCATTTACGTTTTTAAAAAGATCTGTCAAACTTCTTTCTGTCTTGGAAAATGGTATGTTAAAATACCGAAACCTAGGTAGACTTGAATAAATATTAAAAACGCTTTGGAAGACTGTGGAAATTCAAGATAACTATTATTTAACTTTCCATATTTAAACCATCAATTGTTGATTTTGTTAAGATAGCATGTAAAGAACGTCTGTACAACGACAGTATATACTGGAGGTAATAAAACAACTGTAATTAATTGTAATTATACTTATATAATAAATACATTTATAAGGATCTCTCTTTCTTTTTCACTTTGACTCACCCAACTCTCCCTGTGTTTGCAGGTAAGAATACAAATTTACTAAACTAGCACAACGTAATTCATTGAATACATCTAAGAATAAAAGAATACGGGAAAGCATGTTGTGATTTTTTTGAAAAAAATGTGATTTTGTAAAAAATAGTTACCACTATTCAAAAAAAATCATGATAATAAGTACAACGTAAACATAACAGACTTAACAGATTTTGACATTTCACAATTTTGACATTTAAAACGAGCATAAAGAACTTTTTTCGAGGGTGGATTAAAACGTAGCAAAATACGATTTCGAGGTGAACATTTTTAAGATTAAAAGGCCCTAAACGATAGTTTCTCCTGTGTGCGGGGTGTAAAGCGGGGGGAAGGCGTAGGGCGGAGTTTAAAACAAAGTGATAAAAGTGGACGGGGGGGTGTTGGGACAATATTCAGAGACGTGCGAATATTATACCTCCCTCCAAATCAAAAATAAACTCCATGTACTAATTACGGATATACACGCCACTGATTAGGAGGCGTGACTATGATTATCACTCTTTTTGTCTAGTCAAAATGTATGCAATTATTAATACTCTGGAGTAATGAAACTTGCCTAAAAAAGAGTCGTTCAAACAATTAGATTTTTCAAAATATGCCCTTATGCCTTATTTATTTTTATTATTAGTATATGTTATCAATAATTACTATTGCGATATTTTACTTTTAAATTAAAGTATTGCTATAAAACACATTTAAAATAATATCTTAAACCTAAATTAGCGTATCAAAATATTTAGAAAAATAAAAACTTTTTATAAAAAATAGTCTTATTGAGACCTCTAATCAACCTTTTTCTATGTATTAAAAACATAAGTCGTTTTAGTTCCCAGTAGTTGTTTTATATTTTATCAAATTGCAAAACTGTATTTGGGTATTCCGCAAAAGCTGAGCATTCACTCTTAACATATAATCGATTTTTCTTTTTTTTTTAGATAAAAGAACGAATTCGTGGTTTTTAATCGGAGATCCCGGTCCCGGGTTGAGTTTGTTGGGATTTTGGTTGTATTTTGTCCTAAAATTGGGACCGCAGTGGATGGAGGATAAAAAACCGTTCGAATTGAGATCGGTTTTGATCGTTTATAATTTTTTTCAAGTTTTAGTTAGTTTTTATATTTTTTTAAAGGTGAATGGCACATTTTTTCTATAATAACTTTTAATAATTTAAGAAAAAATATATATATTAAAAAAATCAGGAATACAAAAGAAATTTAACAATTTTTAAATCGTGTATAAATACTTTATATACATTAAGATTCTTTAAAATACACTAAAAAAAATTCGAAAAGAAAGAATTACTTCGTAAAAAAACAATAAGAATACTAAAAATTGAATGTTATTTACTTTCTTTCAGGGGGGGCTTCTGAGCTGGTTTTCCAGTTATTCTTGGACCTGCGAACCCGTCGATTTTTCCTGCTCCCCCGAAGCCCTGCAGGTCAACTTTTTTTATGTTTACTATACGTTTTTAACTAAATAAATTCCTGTAATTACACTACAAATTCGAAAAAAATGAAAAAAAAAGAAAATTTATTTTTTTAGATCGCAGAACTTTGCCACTTGTACTTCCTGGTGAAACTCTCCGAACTTCTCGACACCATTTTCTTCGTTTTAAGAAAAAAACAAAAACAAGTCACTTTTTTACATTTGTACCACCATACGGTCATGCCCATGGTCTCGTGGGGGGGCACCAAATATTTCCCGGGGGGTCACGGCACTTTTATAGGGTTTTTGAATTCTTTAGTCCACGTCGTCATGTATTTTTATTATTTTTTAGCGGCGATGGGGCCCAAAATGAGTGAGTTTTTATGGTGGAAGAAATATTTGACAACGTTGCAATTGGTGAGTTTCTTTTTTATTTTTTCACTTCTTTCTTTTTGAATTGTATTTTTGATAAAAAAAAATTATTTTCATTAATAAATTGTCATATTTAAAAATAGATGTTATTTTTTATAAAACAAAATGTTATTTTTCTTAAATAAAATTATGATTTTAATAAAAAAATTGATTTTTGTTAAAAAATGATAATTTTGGTAAGAAAATTTTATTTCTTGTAAAAAATTGTAATTTTCATTAAAAATTGTGAATCTTATAAAAAATTCGTAATTTTTGGTAAAGAAATATATTTTGTAAAAAAAGTTTTTTATAAAACAATAGAGGAACATTTCTTTTTGTTTTCTTCTTCTTTTTTTGTTCATTTTTCTTCGGCAAGAATTCACTAAATTTTATAAAAATCTTCATATTGCTTTCAGCAGGAATTAACCAAATTTTCTTAGACCCAAACTACAGATTTTTAAGCAGGAATTTCGTTATATTCAAAATATTTTTTGCAGGAATTCACATTTTTTTGATACTAAAAAAATACATATTTATTCCATTTTACAATATTCGAAAATACAGATTTTCTTTCGGAAGAATTCACAAAATTCGTCACTACCGCAAATACCGTTTTCTGTAAATTTGCAGGAATTTCTCAACCTTCCAAAATACTTTTTCTTTTCTTCTTTTCTATTATTTTCAATAAAAATTGCAATATTTACGAAAAAATATGATTTTCATAAAAATAATCGTGATCTTTGGGAAAAAATGGGATTTTTATTAAAAAAATAGTGATATTTATAAAAAAAATTTAGATTTTGGTAAAAAATGTGATTTTTGGTAAAAATTGTGTTTTTATAAAAAAAATGTAATTTTTATAAGGAAATTTTTTTGGTAAGAAAATGTGATTTTTTCCAACAAAATTGTAATTTTTATTAAAAATCAAAATTTTTGCTAAAACAATGTATCTTGTAAATACATTTTTTAAGTTTTTAATAAAAGAACAAAAAGAAAAAGAAAACAAAAAGAAGAAGAATAAGACAATTTCTCGTAAAAATAATAATTACTAGAGAAACTATTACTTCTTTTTATTCACGTTCTTCTATTTTCTTTTCCTATTTTCCATTATTATTTCTCTTCTCTTTGATTTTCTTTTTGTTTTCTTTTTCTTTATAATAACATTTATTCTTAAAAAAATCACAACTTTTTAATGAAAATAATTTTTTTTATCAAAAGTACAATTTTCTTATAGAATTCACTTTTTTTAAATGAAAATCAATTTTTTTTACGAAAATCACAGTTATTTAACAAAATCACATTTTTTAACAAAATCTTTATAAAATTCACATTTTTTAATAGAATCCACAATTTTTCGATTTCGAATTTTGAAGTTTTTAATAAAAGAACAAAAAGAAAAAGGAAACAAAAAGAAGAAGAAAAAAGAAAAGGAAATCAAGAAAGAAGAAGATTAAGACAATTTCTCGTAAAAATAATAATGACTAGAGAATCTATTTCTTCTTCTTCTTCTTCTTCTTCTTCTTCTTCTTCTTCTTCTTCTTCTTCTTCTTCTTCTTCTTCTTCTTCTTCTTCTTCTTCTTCTTCTTCTTCTTCTTCTTCTTCTTCTTCTTCTTCTTCTTCTTCTTCTTCTTCTTCTTCTTCTTCTTCTTCTT